>JAZHYW010007045.1:0-69925 GCA_037355805.1 Ixodes ricinus
GCATGTACGTTTCTGCCGCAGCAGTTGATTGCAGAGGCTCCGAATACGCATCGTAGCCTGACCAATATCGTCCGAAGGATCAGCAGGTTCAAAGAGTTTGAGATGTTGCTCGTGCTTGTCCATGAAGTGCTCGCGACGAGGAGATCGCCGGCAGAAGAAACAGTCGAGAGGCCTTTATCGCTTCATTGATAAAGTTGTTTGCGCTGCATTGCGCAACCTAAATGTAACGCATATTCGTAGTGCCCAAAAGGAGTGTTGGCGCTGGCCCTTTCGATGCCGGAGGGGATCAACGGGTATTCACATGCCTTTGCCAAAACGCATCTTACTGTAAATATTTTGCCAGCAAGATTTGCTGGGGCAAATCTGTATATGTGAAGAGAGGGCCGGTCGGGTACGGTGGGCATTACGCAATAGTCTCTTTGTGATGCCAATCGCCAGCTGTTTTTAGACCAGGTGGCGGGGACGACCACCGTTGTACGCGAATCTGGCGCTGTTGCAGAGGAATGAACTCCGCCAGCCATGCCTGCTCGTGAGACGACGTTGTTCGCCAATGCTGAGTCACGTACGGGCACAGGTGTGGATGGCGTTTGGCTGGTTGGTTAAAGTTTGTAAGCTGTTATGTCCGGAGCATTGACCGCACCGATGCGTGGAGGGCACTGGCGGACTTCGGACACAACGTAGGGGATATGGGATGCTGCTGAATGGACAACCGGCTTTATCAACAAGGCGGTGAGAAACCTACAACACTAGTTGAAGTTACTCAGGTGCCCGTCTTCAGGAATTGCAATGTCGGTATCCGCAAAATAAAAACTATCAGGAACGTGCGGCGTAGGCCCAAGTCGATCATCAGCGAGTGCTGGCCATACGTAGCGATGGATGAACAGTTTACGGCCTGAAGAGGTGAGGTCTGGGACAACTGGCGTTTTTCGAAGGTGATAATGGCAGAACGCTGACTTCGCGCCGGCGTCAACAAGAAAGCGTTGTCGAGCATTCGTTGGTCCAATACATACACAGGCGCTTCAACCGGTTCTGCCAGTTCGCCAATCATCCAGGGCAGTTCCCCGGCTTCGCCGCAAGAATGGGTACCATGCTGCGGCGCGCAACAGCTCACGAGTGAGCGAGGTATCGGCGTCAGCAGTCACGCCCATAAGTTGTCGCGTCCGGCAGCTGGAGTATTCGATCGCCGAGCCCATGTTGAACAGGTCAAGCCGGCTGCGCTCGACGGTGTCTTCCGGGCTGGAATGGCTACCTTAAGAAAATCGTACTGGCTCGATGTACGAAGCTGCGAGTCTTCAGCTCGTCGCAGTTCTGCTACGCGATGAGATCGCCGGAGGTACTTCGTTGTTTGCAGGCGACAGCTGGACCAGCCCCACCTGCGCAAACCAAAATCGTAGCGTTTTTGGTCCAGCAGTCGGCAGCTTGATTTGAGCGTATGCCGTAAGATCCTGATGGAATTGCTTCGCCGCAGGCACCATCGTCAGCCAACCATCTTTGAAGAAGACAGTTAACGTGAAGGAGTCGCCCGGTCCAGTCAATTAATTGTCGAGTTGAAATGTTCAACGGGGACGAATTCGAAGCATGACCGTCTTTGAAGCAGCATCCTCGGTCTAGTGCTGGCTTCTCTACTGTCGCTCTTTGGCTGACGGCCTCCGTGCAGGCTCAGGCCAGGATACGCTACTTGTTTGCGTCGCCATATAAGGGCGTTTAATTGGACTAGGCAGGCATTAATTTGTCACCCGGTATTTCTGCGGCGCATATTCCGCAAGAATGTTTTTTTAGGGGCGAAGCCTTAGGGGCTCCAGGCCTGTCCGTCCGTCCGTCCGGTTGGCTGGCAACCAGGTTTTGCCAAAAGAAAAGAAATGTTATGCAGTCGACAGATTTGAACTCTGTGCGACGAGACCAAATAGATTCAGTCCATCGCCTTAACCACTCGGACGACTGCGGGACGAGTATGGTGCCTTGAGATGTGGTAGTAACTCAAGGGTTGGGGTTTCGTCACGGATGGAATGTTGCATGGCCGCTCAACGTCTCACAGGAGAGGGCGCTGCGGTCAAATGCTCAAATGCGTATATAACCACGTTCCATACTTGCCAGACTTTCTTCGACATGGACCGTTGACTCCCAGCGTGGTGGAGATGTTCCCACGGCTTCTTAGCGGACCCAAGCTCATCTGCTAGAAGGTTCCACAATTCGCATTTCACCGACCATAAAGCAGAATAATGAAGTCGAAACGCAACCTGAACTCGTGCACTACCTATGAGCAAAAAAATCACACCATCAGCACTAATTTATGAAAACAATAAAATCAGTAATTAACAGCACGACCAGAGCTGCCCTAATCAACATCATTCACCACGGAGATGCGGTCATTTTTTATTTTAATGTGCTGAAATGTTTAGTTTCGAGAAAGAAATCTGAAAGAAGTGGGAAGAACGATTTACGTTTTGACGATTGTCGTGTGTATGTCTTTGAATCACTCAATCTCTGCTAGTATTCCAAATAGAGCAAGTTCTATATTTTGAGTGTGAAATATATACAAATAGGTACATTTATTTTCATAACTAATGTTTATTATTCATCACTCCAATCTTTGTAAAATCCCCAAACATGCCCCCGCAAACAACTGTAAATCGCAATTGCGGACTTTTTTTTTTTTTTTTTTTGAGTCGACTTGTTGCCGGCATCGCTTTAAAATAATACCACGTGTAGAACATTCTATTGCCTTCCAAATTAAGCAGTTTGTGTTTTTATCTGTACGAGTACTGAGAAATAAACAGAAATAGAGAGAGTTTTCACTTTTCGTTCAATTTCAGCACGTTGCAATTAAAAATCATTTTTAATTTGTTTTCTTTATGTCGCGTTGTTCACAATCTTCAGCCAGAATACATTCCGTTAGAGGTATTTACCTTCATTTTGAGTTTTAAGAGGGCGCGGTACCTCTATTTATTCGTCCGTTTCAGCCACCAGATGGCGCGCGGCTCGCGACTTGGTTGAACGCGCGACTTCTAGATGGCGCCAGTATAGGAGTGTGAAAAGGCCCGCGTTATCCGCTGTGTGAAATAGATCCCCGAAATGTGTCGTGTTCTCCCGGCGGAGGAAGCTTCTTCCTCCTCGCGCGCGCTTGGTATGTCTGTGGTCAGTCAGCTCAGTGTGCATTGCATCGGACTTCAGTGATAATACGCGCGGTGGTCGAGTCCGGCCTCTGTGCTGGGTGATGCAGTGGGTGGCGCTCGTTTCTGTTCGGAGGTAGGAATAAAAATGTCGGTCCCCTTTTTTACGACGCTCGTTTCTATAGCTTGGGTGTTCTATCTCAAGTGACTTACAGTACCGCCTTTTCGAAATCGTCCTTTGCGGCCGAGCTATTGAAAGTCAGGTTAGCGTTTTATTTTGGTCAGCACTACACGTTCAATGAAGACCTCGGGCGGCGATGTAAATATGTTGTGCTCCCTAAAGTCTGTCCAACGTGCGCAGTGACAATTGGAAATTGAAGCAGAAGACAATTGAAGGCGCGCGACCGTTGGTTGGTAAAATACGTGCGTTAGGTTCACTTATTCAGTCTAATCATTTTTGCCAGCGTCTTTTATCTGTTTCGACAAATGATATGGTCGAGTCTATTGATAACCTTAGCTAGACTGAACGTACGGAGTGTCCGGGCTTTAAATAAATTTGCTTCGTTTATGTGAATGAATCTCTTTTCGGTGCTCTTCTCTTTTCGGTGCTCGGTGCTATGCAAAAATCGTTTAGATGTTATGGTAGCACAGTGTGGCGGCGTTTTGCACGTTGACTCGGTATTGCATTCGCTGTGCACACACGGTATGTGTTGAGATGGAACGTGCCAAATCGTATTTCCGATCGATATGATGGATTTACTTTGCTACAGTGTTAATTATATTTTCCTGATTTAAACTGGTTCTTTCTTGATCTTAGCCTAAGTTCAAATTCGAGGGTGCAGACCGACTTAGCATCGTAACATTCGTAATGCACAGAAAGAAATCAGTACTTTAAAAGAAAAACAAAACGATACGAGGCGGCTCGGTGTTATAGAAGTAATGAGTGTACGAAGGATGCCTTCGTACGTTTTTTTCTTGTTGAACGCTCCGCATCACTGGGAAACGCTCAAGGTACCAGCGAAGACAACGAGCTGGCGGGAAATTTCCATCGAGCGGAAAACGAGCGCCACTTTTGTCATGCACTTTCATTTCGATATGGCGCAAAATGCGCGCTAAATAGTAACAAGTAAGGCAACAAAATTTAGATGTTGGGTCTGGAACACCGCCAGACTCAGCCGTGTGGGGACATCTCTCGCGAGTCAATACGTCAAAGGTATTGCGCGTCGAACTGTAGGTGTGAATTATCCATTTGAGCGAAACCTTGAGTTCGCAAAACTATTGTGCGTTAGAAATATGCATCGTATTAATCAGCTATTACTATACCGTATCTCAATAGTAGCGCACAGTACTTGGAAGCCACGAGCGAGAAATAATTGAAAGTTGATTTTGTAGGACAATCGCGACATGGAGACCCATCAAAGAGAGTCCCGATAAGAAGAGAGCTCCGCCTTCCTCTTCTCTTCAAGTGCTTGGGTTACGCTCTCAATCCTGCACCTTTGGAAATACTGTGCGCACCTAAAATCGCGTTCTTCCCTGAAAAACACGGTGGCTTTCAGAATTAAGCGCGAGACACATGCGCGAAAAATCCATCCGATCCGACGTCCGATCCGGCAGTACGACTGCCTGACGTGCGTGCGTCCAACTCGCCAGATAGTTTCGCACGGCGGACGGATTGTCGGATGCGTCCAGCCAATGACAGCACAGCTAGCGCGAACGTCATGATGACGTACCGTGTCTGGCGGGGCGGGCGACAGGAAGCCGGACGCGTGGGTCCCGTTGACTCATTCGAAAAAGATGGCCCCGGCAAAGAATGCACGCGCTAACGAGAACGAGCCTCTAACTTCCCTCGTGTCAGCTAGACCGTCAATCTGGGACCAGAGATCTATGAACGCGGACCTCCGCTGGAGTGTTTGGATCTTCTGGGCGGAGCCGAACGGATCGTCGTGTCGCATGCAAGGTCGGAAGCGTGTGTCTCATCGGATCGGACGTCGGATCGGACGATTCTGCCGTCCATGTGTCTCGCGCTTTAAGGGGTGCTACGCGAAAGCGAGCGACATGTCACGGGAACGAAGGCGAGGTGCTCCGGGCTTTGAAAACGCTCCAAACCAAAAGAAATAACAATTTTTTTTTGTCGAGGCACAATTTTTTTTGTCTTTATTAGCGCAAAAACTACCATCAACTAAAAAAAAAAAAAAGATAGTGGGCATACCACGACAACGCACCCACTGGGTCGAGTCAAGGCAAGGACAACTAACTACTAAAAGGAAAAGAAATCATGTTCGCATACATAGACAGAACGCATCCATCGAAAAAAATGAATCCCCTGCTTGTTGTGCCAATCTCGTTGTGCGTCTGTCAAAAGCCACAAAGGAGGAAGACAATCAGCGCCTACACCCCCCCCTTACCACCCCCCCTAAAAAAAAAAAGAAGAAAGGTTTTTTTGGATGCCCGCAGTGACCCAAGCGATGACCTTGGAAGGGTATGCGATCGTAGCACGTTTCTCCCGCGGCAGTTCCCCTGTCTCAAATGCCCACGGTCCGTTTTCCCCAAGTACCAAAGTCCCAGTCTTATCTTCCCCGATTATCAACTCCGCAGTTATTCTGAGTCATTCGGATGTTTTCCAACGTTGAAAAACTGTTAGACGAATATTTGCACACAAGTATACATTGTTCGCAGAACTATCTACAGTGCTAAAATTCAAAAGCGCTGTGGTGGATTCGGGAACTCGTGTAAGTCTAGCTCATTGTTGGAACATTTTTATTCGCTCGATTAACTCCACAAAACTTGTGAATATTAGAATGGACTTTTCAGAGAACGATATTAGTTGTCCGGGTCCCGGGCGACCTGACAGGTTGATTGAACATTTTATTTCGTAATCACAATCGTATCATCAAGGGCACGCCATTTCCTCATCACTTCTTCTACGAACGGAGTCGCTGTATTCGTAGCACACGGAAACGGAAACGGTTGAGACTGCTCTAATAATACCTTATTTTGGCAAGTACTGCGCAGCGATTAAACACAATGCCTCTAGCATAAACATGCTGCTCCACATGTGTATTCACAAGACGCAATACATCGTTCTCCCAACTTCGTTGAAATGGGCATGAAAGCGCGTAACCGTTACTTGGTTGAAGTTCTGAGGTAAAGTGTTTACCATAAAAAATCGTTAATTATTTATTTTTTTCCGTTCCACTACAAAACTCGGTTCCCTTAAAAATTATGTTTTTCATGTCGTCTCCACAGCGCTTTTGCGTCGCTAATTTCGTGTTAAAAAACATCACATAATGTGCGGGAAAAAAACCGGTACGATCGATGCTGCATAGCCTCTTTTTCGTGGACATTAAGAACAAAGTAGTTGTCTTCACTTCGCACTGCATGTTTTAGCATGGAAGTTCCTATTTAATTATGATGTCTTCACTTTCTTAAAAAATATACAGCATACAGTTATTTTAAGTACCAAATTACAAAAACGTCCAAATGGGCCTTTTCCGGGGTTTCCACGGCGCATGCGCGGCAGCAGCAGACAGGAGTCGGCCATTTTTGGTGGCGTGGTGTGTCCGGCTCGGGACTGCTGGAGGCAGCGGTGGTCGCGCGTTTCCAAGTTCTCCGACATGCCTCAACGCTGTTTCGTTGTTGGCTGCAGCAACGACAGCAAGCGTTCTCGTGGTTTCAGCTTCCTTGGGTTTCCTTCTACTAGCCTGCACCCGACGAAGCGGCAGCTCTGGATTCGGGCGATCCAGCGAAACAATGCGGACGGCTCGTAAAGGCAGCTTTCAAAGTATACTCCCGCGTTTGCAGTTGCCACTTCAAGGATGGTTCATGTTTTTGATCCTTTATTTTTTTATTTTTTTGGGGATGTAAATACAAGTCAGTAGATTAGTTAGGTAGGCTGTCGTGTCGCTTATGTGCCACGCAGAGCGAGCGTCTTGGAGTTGGCGTTTCTGGGATGGTGCGTTTCATTGTCACACGTTTTTGCTCATTAATAGTAATGATATGACGGTCTCGCGTTGCTACGCAAACTGCCGGTCTTCATTTTTGGTTGTTGTAAATATTGGAATCGCCACAGTTTCCAAATATTTATAAAGCATTGAGGTAAAGTGGCTATGCTGCACAGTTTGTTGCTACGTGCGCACGCAGAACGTGAAATGGGAGCTGCTCTCTCACTACCAGGACCGCATCTGCTGGTATTGTGCTTAAATAAGAAAGAGGAAACAATCGTCTTGATGTGTTGTCCTTAACTATGTGTCGAAAAAATTTTTGAAACATTCTCTACAGGCGTAACACTAAAAAAAAAGTGCAGGTGTGGCCGATTTTGTATTTGTTCTCCAGGACCTACAGTCCCACACAGCTGTAGCCTGAAGTGGGCTGACATCAATGACGAGGCTCGCTCAGAAATCGGCGGCTGGACGTATACGTCTGAGATATTTATTAAGGATGTGCTTTAGTGGCCAATTTGACCCTGTGAAATTTCGAATTGTTGCTTCCTTCCAGTAAAAACGAGAAAAACTAACTCGCCAGGGGCAGCGGCGGACGCTGAAGGTGTCCGCCGTTGACCCAGCCAAGTTTGTTGGTCTCCTCCTTTATAGGAATGAAGCTACGCATTGAAATTTCACCACAAGAGTACACCTTTGTTGAAAATTACATTTGTACGTGCAGGCACAGAGTTTTTTTGGATGATTTTAAAGTAAGCCTTTACAATTATGAGAATACATCTTGTCATTTAAAATTTCGGGAAGAAATTATACAAATAACTTGCAATTTAAAAAAAAAATACTTTTTTAATTGTAACTTGGTTTTGAATATTTTTTTTAATCTACTTATAATTTACTTTACTTTCATTTACATATAACATAAATCCTAGTTTAATGTAACCGTTTGTACTATCTCATTGGTAGGAGAGAGCTTCAACTGTGCTGTCAGTCACAACGGGCACCACGGCGAAGTCAGTCATCCCGTTCGGACGACGGACTTTGCCGTCGTCCGAACATTCGGGAAAAAATGGACAAACGGACAAAGTTATCCGTAGTTAACGCATTAATTGAAAACAAATCTGCTCGTCGATCGCGTTGGATACAGGAAAAAACAAACGCTGAGCGCATTTACCGACCGCGTTGAGACAGCCAACACAGCTTGGGGCGGGTAGAACCGGATGCAAGGCACGCCATCAAAAACGTTTCTCCTGCTTGCCGATAGATGGCGCCCAACATTTGCGGAAAAGGGGTTTTATAGCCTCACTTTCTGTTCAGTGCAGAGTGTATATAGTTTTCACATTTAAATATTCTAAGCTTAAATGGTAAGACAAATTGGCTAGGTGGCGTAAGCTACCGCCCGATCCAAAGGGCTCAGCCAGTATTCATCCATCCATCCATCCAAAGGCCCATTGCATAATTGCTTTTCGTTGGGACGCCATGACGACAGTGACACTTGCGTTCGCTTGTGCTTTTCGCCAGCATTTCTACGATGAATCACCAGGATCGCGACATGCAGCAGCATGAGACTCCGGCATCTGTGACGTCATTTGGTGCCCCTTCGGGACCACTTTTGATGTATGGTCAGCATAGGACGCTAGACACACCAGTCGGATACGCGCTCCATGGCGCCATAGAACTGCTCCTAAAAGTAGCTGTCACGTGCTTTGCTCCGCGACTGTGATTCCCTCACAGCAGCTCTGACCTTTGAAGTTTGCCAAGTTACGGTGAAACGGAGTATAGACAAAACAGACAGGAAACGAGCTGCCAGCATACGCTAGTCAAACTTCCAACAGAAAGGATTAGTTTCTCCCCAAGCTGGACGACATTTATCGGGCATCTTTAGGGCTGCGAAGCTCAAAATCACGCGTACTCAATAAGATTTTTTCTCTCGCGTGTTTGTGATTTTTACAATGCCCTGCAAGCAAAAAAGCAAAAAATAAAAAAGTATGGTGAAGTCACTCCGAGGGGGTACCGATAACTGCGAGCCACGAACATGAATGATTCGCTAACATCCGTCAGGAGTGCGAACGGTAAATCGTCACGCAAACATATTCTCACAAGCTGCAAATATTTATTTGGTTTAGCTAGTAGAACATACTAACGACATGTGATTATTATATACAAGATACCATTTCTCGGTTCTTCAAGACCATTTCCCTAGTCTGAACGGTCGCGCTACGGGCCGCGGCTGCACGACCACGCCCCTGCCCTCGCCACGGAGGCTGCGTGGGCGAGGGCAAAAAGCCGTGTTCTCGATAAACTACGGAGCTACGTTGTGTCGTCTGCTACTGTACCGCCAACAGGAGAGCGATAGCTCTGTGTGTTCCACAGACGCGTGTTGCGGTATGACTCTGTACGTCTGTCCTAGAGGAAGATAAAAATATAGGCTCTGTGACCCCCTCCTAAGCTAGCAAAAACAAACAGAAGTATACTCGTTTAGACTGAAAGGTTTCCGAAATAGTGGCCAGACATTGGAAAAGCATATGTCACAAAACTTGGTTTGTGAAATGTCATTATTTTTTTGAGCAAGAAATCACCTGCTCACCACTGGGACGACGAAATCGTCACTATTTATTGCGTCAAGTGTACTTGCGCTCATGAAGAAAAATCTGAACACATCCTTCTCCCAACGGCCTATGTCGAATAACAAACACTTTTTTAAACATGTATGCACAAATAACTCATTTATTGCTACACTTGTATATACACGTGAATTAAACGACGTCAAACCGCATTTGTGATTAGATCTTGATGTCTATACCAACTACATTCATATTTTTTTAGGGCTTCATTGAACGATAACTTCACCAATAGTTAATGGAACACGATGGCTCGATCTCACCGAAAACCTCAACGTGCTGAAGCTTCCACAGACGGTCGCTTACGAGTATTCTCAATGTGGGATTTCAGAAGCTTTCGCTTGCCATAGGGAGCTTGCTTTCGACTACAGCACTGCACGGGCCCGGAAGTGCGGAGCGCGCTGCTGTGGGGAGAGGTTGACTTACAAGATGACGTGTTACGTGATCACGTAAGATGACGCGTCACGTGATCACGTAAGCTGACGTCATTTCGTATAACGTGATCACGTAAGATGACGTCATTTCCTGTAACGAGATCACGTAAGATGACGTGTTTGTGTCACGTGATCACGTAAGATGACGTCAGTTCGTATCAGGTGATCACGTAAGATGACGTTTTCGTGTCACGTTATCACGTAGGATTACATGATTTCGTGTTACGTGACACGAAGGGGGTAAGGAGGAACTAATGCTCACGCATTTCCATCGGATGAATCCCATTGATCGCTCCACTCCCATTTTTTTTTCGTTTTTGATTTTGCTTACGCGGTTGGGAGCGATTGAAGGCTGGTTCACACATTTTCGTTTGACTGCGACTGCAACCACTTGACACCTGCTTACAACCAGAGGTTGCTATGGCTACAGTTGCGTCGAGCATAGACATGCCTGAGCTTGAAAGGCACGCGTCGTACTCGAGCGGAACTGAACGCAACTGTGTGAACCAGCCTATAGAGTCCGTTTTGCATTTTATTGTGGTGCAGCACTACACGCTGATTCAAGATTTCGGGCAGCGACGTAAACATGTGTTGGTCCCCAAAGTGTGTCCAAGGGGCACAGTGGCGATTTATTGAGAAATCGTATTGAAGGCGCGCGAACGTTTGCTGGAAGATACCCACGTTAGACTCACTTTCTATTCTAATCATTTTGGCAATGACTTTTATTTGTTTCAACACATGACATGGTGGACTCATAAGCTTAGGTGGACTGAAACCACAGATTGTACGGTTTTTAGATTACTTGCTTCGTGCATGTAATTAAATAACTGTTGCGTCTTTTTTATTTGACGCCGTAACAACCGTAATGCGAAAAGAAACATATGAACGAGGAAAGATTAGGATACGAGGTGCCACGATGTTATGAAAGTAATGAATATACGACGGATGCCATCGTACATTTTTCACTTGTTGGACGTTTTACAAGTGGAACGTCGCGTTTATATGCGGTTGAAAATAATATAACATAGACAAGGCTTCTAGATCTATTGAAGGAGCTTTTTCAGAAGAACTGATGCTCCCACTTTGTTTGTGGTATTTGAACGCTCCCACTTTTTTGTGGTATTTGACGAGCTCGGTAGTTTTACAGAGCCAGGCGGGAGAGAAGTAGGACTTTGCATTGATGGCTCTTACGAGCATCGAGACGGTCTACATCGAACATAGAGATCATATAATAATATCGAGGAAAAGGCCCAGCATCTTCCCAGGCTTTGCAGTCGCCTCGAAATGGCAATACACGGAAGCAGACATCGTCGGTCCCGGTGAGACAAAATAGCAAGTTTTCTCTGTCATAAACGCAAAAGCTGGTAAAACATCATTTGCAATGACAATATTTAGTGTCCTTTTGCTTTATTTCCGCAGAAACAACCGGCGAAAGTCATTTTATCAGAAACAACTCACGCTGACGAACAGTTGAACAAAGGCAAAGCGTAGATGCAAAGCGAGCGCGCTTCGCCTCGTTCTGTATCTCGGGACCGACGATGTCAGCGTCCGCAATTCCCCACTATCCGCTGCTGTCTTTTGCCCCGCTGGCCTCGAACTAGACGCGGTAACCGAAGTCACATTTTTCCCTCACTGCATGGCAGCCTTCCAAATACATCACGGCTGGAGAACTGCGGTGGGTTGCTAACTCCACAAAACAAATCTATTTACTATATAAAAACATAAATCTCGGGACGCACTGCAATATCCCGAGTCATTACCTACCCCAATTTTTGGGTTTCTGCTCTCAGCTAACGGTCAAAATCGAGAGTGAAGTCGCACCTGTCGCCATAACAACCATAATGCGCAGAAAGAAATATGAACGAGGAAATGATAAAATACGAGGTACCATGGTGTTGTGAAAGTAACGAATGTACGAATTATATTACGGAATATTTTTGTGATGCCGCAAGAGAGCGGTTTCTTGTGCTTCGCTGGGGTTATTTGACGAGCTTGGCGGTCCTACGAGGCCACCTATACAGACCATTCCATTTAGCGCCTCTGCGGGTGGCACCATTTTGTTCGACAGCAGCGCCCTTCTCCATACATCCGGGAAATTCAGCGGGTTCGGCGGGGTAAAACGAGAGAGAGGGCACGCGCCCGACTCCGCTAGCAGACGACAGACCGGGAGGTTGCCGTTCTCCATCTTTGAGCTGTACCGGCGGGCTGTACAAAACATCAAGATTCTTCGCTCGTGGCTGCCGTTGTGAAGTGGTTCGCGTTCTTAGAATACGTCGTGGCTACTCCAAAATCAGCCTATAGCTCTCTGTTGTTCTAGTTCGGTAAATGATCAACATAGCATATCTATTTTTCCGTTACTTAAATAGCAGTTGAGTCAGCCGGCAGTACTACCCTCAACTACTGCGTGTATTGCGGCAGGAGATCACGTTTTTATTTATTATTTATGACTTCCACTCATGGTCGCTAAAGGCCTACACCAGTACGAACTTTGTAGAGTAAAAAAGGTACCGCCGGAGAGACACGGATAATCTGACACAGTTTTCCCTATTTGTTTTTTATTTGCACGCAGGTAACAGCACATTTGGACCCTGTTAGTCTTTTCATCTATTAACTGGCATACCAAAATCTGCGCATATGCGCTTGAAATTTCCAAAATGACGCGATTTTAAACAGTTTGTACGCCAGCCGGATGCTACGTACTGCCCACTCGGCGGAGCAGACAACATGCGGGTGAGAGGGGAGGGCATTTTTCTCTCTCTATTACCCTCTCTGCTATGACCCTAATGGAACGGTCTATAGGAGAGAGGTAGAAATTTGTTACGACTCTTGTTACGAAAGGGGTTAGGGGTGTCACTCAGGTCTAAACAAAAACATTCAAGAGTTTCTTCTTTTCTTTTCATTCCGTTTTCAGAACAACTAGGCACGAGACCCCAAGGATTAGTAGGCCACTCCACTAAGCGAAGCTATGGAATGTTTAGGGTGCTTCGTTTTCTGTTAGGCGTACGAAAACTCCCCACTTTGAACTTCTTTGTGCTAACTTCGGGAAACCGATAATCCGCAGTGCGAACAAAAACGACTTATCGGGGTGCCCAAGACATCGCTTTTGACCGCGTTGTAGATTATCATTTGCGTAGGTCAGGGTTTGAAAGGAATCGCGATCGTTGAGGCGTTTGCTATGCGTCGCTGCAAACATAACATATGCACCACCTTCATGAGCGTATCTCGAAAGGAAGTTGATTTTCTACGCGCGGAACGTTTGGCCGCCGTTTCCTCTGCGTGACGTTACCGGTCAGCTTTGGACGATAGCGAGATTTAGCAGGCCGTTATTCTCCCGCGCGCATCGCGTTTCTCAGATACGTAGCGAAGAACGGTCACTACAATTCCCATAGGTCAGCTTTGGAGATAGCAGATTTAGCAGGCCGTTTTCTCCTCTGTATCGGTATCCCCAAAGAAGGCGCCGCAAGTGAGCATTCACGCCTCCAGTCTTTTCTGCATAGTTCAAGGTCTCGTGGCGGATTACGCAGAGCTAAACTGGCGCTTAGCGGGTTGCGGAAACGATCTGCTGAAACTCCCTATTCTCCTCGCTCTATTCTTCCGAACTCCCTTTCCCTTCCCAGCCCTTCCATTCTCCCTTCTTTCTTGCCCTAGTCCAGTTTCCCCTACAAAAATACGTTTTGAAGTCGAAGTAAATAAATATTGTTGCAGTTCAGGGTTGCCTTCTGGCGCTTTGGCCTTTTAGCAACTTCATTATCCGGTGTTCAGCATTTCGATGTTTGTTATTTTGATAATGCGAAGTTTTGAACTGAACAAATCACCTCTATTCACCAAGGAAAAAAAAAAACAATTTTCAGGACGAACTTTAATATTCTGAGTTGATAAACATCCGCCGGTGACGAAAATACAAAATTGGTTACAGCCGAAAAACTCCGGTGGTTGGAAATATTCGGCCTGGGTAAAACTAAAACACTCCAGTCGGTGAATGTTCCCGCCTCAGCGACGGCTAGTTTCTTCGAAACGCCTCCTCTGTAGAAGTTTGTGAAACATGTTATCTCGTCGATCCTCCATCCTTCCAGTGCCTATTCAGAGGTCGGTGTGGTTCTTGGAAGACAACGCCAACAACATTAGTGTCGTCCGGAACCATTGACCTTAGAAACGCGCCTCTTCGCTTGGGGAACTGAGATGCGTTGATTGTTATTTGTTTCTTTTGCCTACTACAGACCATTCCAAAACTCGCCTTCTGGGTGCCACCAACTTTGTCTACTGGGCTGTGAAGCGCGTTCGAGCGTGCGCAATAGCTCTCTAGGCCAAAAGATTGTACACTGCGTATGCGTTCACAGCTCAATGACTTAGGCATTTTTCGTCGGGATAGATGCTCCCACGAGAAGAAAAGCGTATGAAATATGTGAATAGAATTGGAAATTTGAAATGTTCTTGTCCAATCGCATTTTTCTTCCTCGGTTATCAACGCTTTTTAGCGTCATCACGAGACGTTCAACCATAATACACTGGTGTTTAAAAAGTAAGCGTCGAAAAACATGCGCCGATTTTTGGTCAAAAATAAACACCGGAAAAAACATACCCTAATCATTACCCATGCCACCTTTTTGGGCAATATGTGAATTTCCAGAAGAACAGCGAGTTATCACCCTTCCCTAGAAATACCCTGGCTACAGAGCAGGCGACCCGTTTTTCCTCGCGTCAGATTGCGGTGACCACGAACCGTACGGAGGTCACAGGACGTCCGTGAAAAATATAAAGGAGGCAAAGAACGATCTACTCTGTGCATGTTTCATCCCCGATTTCCACGACCCCAAGGCCGAAGGACGTTAGTGTGAAAGATAACAATAAAATAAAACTGTGTGTAAAAAAATAAACAAAATAAAAACACGGAGATCTATTTACCGATAACCAGGAAAGCGAGACACGCACACTGACGCCTCGGCGTGCAGAATGAAACAGGATACGGGCGCGCGCGGAAGAACACCTTGCACAGTGCCGATCCGGCCGATCGCCGAAAGGACGATTTCGCATTTCGTGGACAGCGAGCGCCACCTCACGGGAGAGAGAGGTACCTTAAAAACAATGAAAACAAGCACCGACACCTTGGTTCTTTATATTCGCTGTAGTTACGGAACAGATCAACTTACGTGAATAATTTTGATATTATTCGATTCCGTAATAAATTTAGAAGACATTCAATGAAATACTTTTTTCGTTTGCATTGAAATAATTTTGTAAATTCGCTCCGAACGTAAGAGTGCCGAATTAGCCGATTTTGACCATTTTCATGACTTTTTAAAGAATATAATCAAATTTATAATAAAACATTTGTTGCATATGAATGTCTCGATAATGCCTCAATGTCTTTAAAGGGGTCATGAAAGCTTTTCCAACTTTTTCCTGTTTAGCTTTCATCCTCAACTCATATATCGCGCGTCCTACCAAACAGTTCAAGAAGACGGAAAGGGGGTAGTGCCCTCTTGTTCGGAATCTCGTTTGTGTACCCGGACACAACCATTCTCTCCCTAGAAGATTAGCCCGTCGCTCAAAATTCAGACAAAAGTTTCTTTCCCCACCCAGTTCACCCCGAAGCTGACAGTGCTGTGGAAGCTACACGCTCGTTGGGCCAGCCACACTTCCACGTGATCACGCTCCTTCATGTATACTCACGCGCAGCGAATGAGGTTAGGTGATGAAAGGGAGGCGGTTGATTGGTCCGGCAAGCGCGTAGCTTCCACCACAATGTCAGCTTATGGGTGAAGGGAATGAGTGAGGTCCGGTTTCGTGTGATGGTGCGTTTGGACCCGGCGACGCGCTTTCGGGACCGCGGATGTATCACAGCGAAAAGGCAGAGAGCTTACGAAGGGGAGGAGGTACGAAATAGTCCTCTGTGTTTTCAAATTTTCGCACTGAAAGTCAGGCTTTTGACTTTTTACCTTTTTTTCTTTTGGCCCACTGAACGATGTGCTATTAGTAAAATCCCAATCTAAAATGATTCATCCCAACCCGAAATTCGTTTCATGGGCCCTTTAAAGCCGAAATTTTCAAGAAGATCCGCGCATGCCGTTATTATGTGAGAATTTTTCTAAGTTGGCGAATAACCTCATGTATTCTCTATGGGGCTCTGAGGTGTGCCCCTCTTAAAAAGGAATAGTAGGTAAATTTGAAAAAAAAAGAAAAAAAACTACCCTTTATTTTGCTGGTTAAATATACTACGGTTCCTGGAGAAACTGCCCTCCAAGTGGCGCGCTGGGATGAGCGCTAGAAGTTTTCGAGCTGGCCAACGCGTAGCTCCGTACACTTAACACCTGCCGCAAGTCGCGGCTTTCACTGCATTGAAGTTGATCGAAAAGCGATTTCTCTGCCCGTGAAGCATCACTAGCTGAGTGAATATCCGCTCTACAGAGATTAATTCAAGACGGCAATTGAAGCCATGCGCAAGCAGCACAAATAGAAAAACAGACACTACAATAGAAATACAGGCTACGACGTGCCGTGCGGGGAAACAAACTCATGGCTTCGAGCCGCATTGGAGCGGCTTGATTTATTGGCTTTCAAATAATTACGGCATGATCGAGCGTTTACTTTTTAATAAGAGATTCATCCCCTGAGCCATTCAAAATACTCTCAGGGGTATGACATTGCTGGAAAAATATCAACATGCTGGGAATATTTTTTATCGTTTAGGGAGTCACCGAAAAGTTCCGTACGTTCAGAACGACCAGTATAAAAGACAGAAACGCACAGCTCGAGCGTAGTGTTCGAGTTATTGTGCCGTTACATTGACGTTTGCATGTGCGATGTGTGTGTATGTCCTCGATGTATGTTCACCGGATGTTTGTGGTATCCATAATATGTGTACATGTGTGTGTAGTAGAGCATAGAGTTATTATAATGTACGCTAGAGGTTCAACGGGCGCTAGTGTCTATGCGACTTCCGGGTGGCAAATTGAAGCAGACAGCAACCAGTCTACTTTTGCAGTGCTCCTGTGCATTCCTATGAGAAAACGCGCGTGAATTTTGTCTCTCCGTCGGAAAATAACACGAATAACTTTTGTTATTTCGGTTGTACCGGATAGTATGTACCTTTATTGATATTATGAAAGTGTAATTGATTTAGTTACAGTATTTTTCTTTACCACTGGGCGATGTTAAACTTCGCTATATTTCAGGCCCAAACCTATGTTCCATGGCAGGTATGTGAAAATGAGCGACGATTCTAAGCAAAATAACAATCGAAAGGAATGTAGAGTGCGTTCAAAGTTCGCTAGCATTCCGGTGGTGCTTATATATTGCTAGTATGCCCGTTCTGTCACTATATGAAAATGACCCCATCGTGCATCTTTACGATCTGTTAAAAATTAAAGTATGTGGGCTACAAAAGGTGTCTTTTTACTATTTCCCATGTCGGGCAGTTTTAATCGGGCACCTGTTCTCTGGCTTGTCCCTATTTGCAAAGATCTGGAGCGTGCGGGTGATGTTTTGAACCCAGAATAAGCATCTTCGCACATATTCATGAGCAGAAAGAATAAAGCAGTACTTATTTATTGCAAATCTGACTATATTACGTGGCTTTCAATTTATTTTTGATCGTCTGCATGCACAAGAAGTTACTTATCCAGTGTTACTGCGTAGTTCTTGCCGTCTCTTTTGGTTTTCCACATATCCTTCGTTCGTTTGGCACGTATATCCCCCATGCTGGAAAGCGCCGACGCCTTGTTCGCGCTAACAGTGTCCGACAGTGCACATAAATACACGTACGAAGCGATTTTAGCACCGTTTTTCGTGCCACGAATTTCAAATAAAAAACCTGTAACTGACCAATTATTTCGTCTGCGTGACTGGGAAATATTCCAAGCTACCTAGTACGTACGAATTATTCGTGATATTTGCTGTTATAATCGAGCGCAGAGAGAAAATGCACTCACTTTTCCCCATAGAAATGCATTACCGGAAGACAATTTCCGACTGGTTGCTGTCTGCTTCAATTTGCAGCAGCACACTAGCGCCAGTTGAACCTCTAGCGTACATTATAATAACTCTATGTAGTAGAGGATCCGAAAGCGCTAGGATAGCCCGAGGAAATAAAAAAATATTTTTTGTAGAACATGAATTGGGTGGTACCTAGCGCCACCTAGCTTTGCTACTTGCAATTACTCTACCTGAACCTGCCACCTGGTGACAAGCGATTTAACCTTCTTTCACACTACGCGGTAAACAGCAGCTTTGAGTTTGTTCTTTTGAGAGCGGCTTTTGGTTTCGCGGTTTGGTTTGCCATTCCTCCTTGGTGTGCGGTTGGCGAAATAACAGTGACTCGAGGAACAGCCAAGGTAAGCCGTGAAGTGGGCGAAGTAACTGGCCATCGGTTGTCTCCGTTTAACATCCCAGTGCTGTCGACGAGAAGACTGAGCAACTGCTTTCGAAACGCAAGTTTCTGTACCTGCGGGGGAACCTTGCTTCGGAAATAAACACAGTTCGCGGAAAGCTCGTGTTACGCTTTTATTTGCTGCTCCTTTCGTCCCGTACAAGAGACGTAGCGTCCTCGTTAAGCCTTATTGAGCTCGATTTGCTCGATTCAGGGCCGCCATAAGATGCAGGCGGCGGAGAAACTATTTGCCCCCTGCTTCAGGGACGAAGGTTTCTCCCTTTATGCACGAACATAGGTTACAAGACCGTTCCTCCTTTTAGAGAGGACTATCCATACTTTTTTTCTAAGAGTGAGGGATGGCTGCACGCGCGGTTTTATTGTTGTCAGCGGGATTAGTGGAGAGTAGTTACTTCGCCGAAGACTGAGAAAAGCAGGTCAGAGGGTTGCATTGCTGCTTGCCAAGCGGAACGGGCGCTTGGCGGATTGAATGGCATAGTTAGCAACTTTCTGCGCTGAGCTGGGCCGCGGGCCGCTAAAAAGCGCGCGCGGGCCGCATGCGGCCCGCGGGCCGTATGTTGTGCACCCCTGCCTTAGAGTATGAGGCAGGGTACACATGAGCGATGAAACCGGGCGACACGCGGCAGTGTCATAGCAATCGGTGCTGGCGATGTTGGCGTCCCTACGTTATTTTCGCCCCGCGCGGCGTCGCTCGAATCTGATCGATACCGATAAAGCCGCGCGGCGCGCCTGTGGCGCGCCGAGGGCAAGCGGCCAGAGCCGTTTATTGGCCCCGAGCGGGACCGATTGGAGCGCTGCGATCGCTCGACCGTGACGTAGGATGGAGGATCACGTGATAAGGCCAGCTATTCCGCCTTGCTTTGGTCGGGGCCTTCGGAAGCCCTTCAATCGGTACTTTCGCATTTTTTTCTGTGTTTGAAGGTTGATCAGTACAGGCGTGGATCGGCTTCGGCAGCTGTCGAGCTCAGGGAGCAATGGTAAGGTACTGTTCGGGGCCGCAATGCCGCAGTTACGCGACCGACCCAAATATCAGCTACCACATCTACCCGAAGGAGAAGCATTCCAATATGTTTCATAAAATGTGAACAGTCTCACCCTGCGTGGCAGTACCTTTCTCATACAGCTTCAGTATTATTTGAACAATCGGGTTAAAAATGTATGTACAAGTTGGCGTCACGCAATGCAAGTAGAGCTGAGTGCTAATAGACTTGAAACAGTAATTTACAGAAGGTAACAAGCCATAAAATTTCACTGACTGCTTTAATGCAAACATCACTCAAGGCTTAGTGGTATTTAAGCAGCCAGCAGCTGCATAAATGTGAGAGTGTTACGTGGCTTTATTTATTTTACTTTAAAGATTGCTGATGCAAGTAGCTGCACTCGTATTAGAAAGTAATATTTTTATTTTCTTAACCTATCTGCTTATCTTGAAGGAGCACATATAAAACAATTCTACAACTCTAATACACCTAGCTACAGAAAATTGTTGCATAATCTTTCTTTACAAAAAGAAAAACAGCGATGCTGTACACGAAATATCATTGGCCTTTGAATGGTCTGATATTAGTTTATGAAATTAAATGTTATCAACAAGCTGTAATATTCGTCGCTCGAAAATTCCGACATCGCAGAAAAGTTACAAAACTTGTGCTTCAAAAACGTACAAAAAAAATAAAAAAATTAGTTGCATTGTATTGATTTTGCGACTCGCGACTTGGGAAGCGAGCATGTTACCACTGAGCCACGAGAATTTGTTCTCTTTATTCCTGAGCTACGATAACAACGGGAGACGACCGATTATATTTGGAAAAAGGCGCTTCACTTCACCGTTCGCCGCAAATCGCAATCTCTAAAGGCCGGTTGAGACACTTGCGTTCATGAGTGCGTTTAACTGCGTTGTGTTGAGAACGAAAACGAGACACCGGCACATCTGTGCTTCGTATGAAGCGTGGAATCCAATTCAAGGAATCATGTTTGCACGCGATATAAGCAGCAGCATGGCAGCAGGAATGTCCTGGTCTCTCGCAGCCGAAACACAGCCAAACGCAATCAAACGCAACTGTCTGAGTGCTCCACTTGTTTCGCTCCCGGCTCTGGCCACGAGCTTGATCGATTTCACAGCACGCTGGCCGGTGGGTACATAAAACCTAACCAAGTAATGATACACGGCATGTTCCTTCACCCATGCTTTGCAGGAGCTCGATGTGTCACCGACGTTTCTTCCATCCAGCTCGTGCGGGTACGAAGTGAGTGCCGACGTTTGGAGTACGAATCCAATGGACGTGTAGCAATCCTTATCCAGCTTCTTGATTCTACAGAACACGTGTCCCACTTCAAGAACACTTTCGTCCTCAAGCAACAGGCGGAACATTTAGTGGGCCTTGTCCACGAACGCATTGATGCTGCTTACAGACAGCACAACTGAAAAGGGGTACACAGTTGTAACGCGGTGCCAGGTCGAATAGAAGTTAACAAAAAAAAATCGCCTACCTTCAACGGTAGGTCGCACTTCGTAAGCATTCATTGCGATACGCGAGACAGCCGCCGAAAAAGACAAGTTGACCAGTACCCTCCGCCGCGCTTCCGTGCACCGACCGTTTCCCTGCTCGCCTGCAACCGGCTAACCGGCTCCCGGGAAGCATTCGTACGGTAGCCGATTTAGGAACTCGACTGGGTCGAATAGTGAAACGAAACATTGGGTTAAAAGAAGCCTTAAACACCCGTAGTATTAAAAAAGTGAAGACCGAGACACTCCGTTCTTGACGCAGAGTACAGGAAACGGTCACGTGATCCCTCATCCTACGTCACGACGATAGGCCCGTCAGGTGGCGCCACGCCATGTTCTCGGGGCTAATACATATGCGGCACTGACGTCACATCGCATACTTTTTTCCTTTATATAAGAGGAGGAGAGGAAAGCAAACTTGAAAGTATAAAACAGCGAGGACGAGGACGGGAACAGGACATCTTTCATTTAGCAACAACATAGAATGGAACAACGAGATTTTCATGCCAATTTTCCTGCTCGGTTCTTCCGAGAACGTGAATAGGGGCCGTGAAAAAGAAACAAACAGACGCCAGCGGACCACGATTGCTTGAGCGGAAAGCACTTTGGATTGAATTAACGGATACTTGTGGTCGTCAGATTTATTTGTTTTGTTCCAACATGAACGCGGGAAAACCGTCAAGTGCAAAGTTGCACGGTTCACCCGCGGACTACGTTCAGTGCGTCATCACGTTCAAACGCTCGCCTCATCGTTCGAGCTGTCGTCTGCTCCCTCAAACGTTTCTACTTGTCGTTTGCTTGTTCAAATAACATCGGCCCGTATACCAAACGTTGAACCGGTAATTGCGATAAGTGCCGACCTTGAAAAAACATTTGTCTGAAAATTGCTTCGGGTAAGTAGGCAGTGGATATAAGGAGATGTTGATAATTGTTCCCAGTGACCGTCACCGACTTGTTATGCCTGATTCAATCGGTCCGATTCTGCTTGCGATTTTCAGTATCGACGTCGACATCTCAGCTACGGTTCAGGCTTTTGCAGCCCGAGCGACGTCATGACTGAAATAAGCGAGCAGAGCCTCACCATGTGAATCAGGCTTTAGCGTCCATTCTGCGGCGTCCACGCGGAATGGATTGCCACGTGTTACATTATTCACGCCGAGTTTTGCGGTGTAACGAGCCTCGTTAATTTCGCTGAGGCCGCTCAAGTAGTCAGACATTGCCAGAAAGACGTAGAATCAACAATTCTAACGCGAAAAAGAGCGCGACGCCGACAACATCCCATTCCAATGGTTTGTTTATGGGCGACGGCGAGCTTCTTGCCCACAGCCCCATCGCGCATGCGCGGCGTCTGTGGTGTCCGCTAGGGGCACTCCGCTTTGTTTGTAAACATGAGTTGGTGTATAGACAAGTAGAAAAGTCTTACAAATATATTTGTTTCTGTTAACATCACCTCATGAATGACGAAATACATGGTATGTGTAGAAATTCAACATGATAAATAATTTGTACTTTTTTCACTGAAATAAATGAAAAGTAGATGCAGGCTACACAATAAAGAGGGCCACCCTTAATTTGCTTGAACCATGCCTTTGTAAGTCTTAATCTGGTGCTGCACACGGCCAGCACCACACCGTTCATAACATAGCGAATGGCACAAAATTTGGACTTCTCTAACAGAAGCTGTGCCAATGTCAATTAAAACCACGAGGTTTTATGCAATGCTTATCTTTCCCCTGTTCTACTCCTTAGAAAAGTAAAAACCTTTGCATTGCCACATCCAGTGCAATTGATGGTTTCCAATACAATTTCCCACATAGCTAATCCTAATTGTCTCTTAAAACTATTTTGTACAATTTGTCTCTTTAATTAACACAATAATGTCCTCCCACACTGGCAAACAATTATTGCCTCTGCCTGATGTCTCGCAATTTCAGAGTACCATTGCGACGCCTGTTTGTCTTGTTGTCCGTTGGTTCACAGTTTAGAATCATGTGTAACGTTAGGTAGCCCACCTGCTTAATAACTGCCTTGTGTGATAATCTTGCTTGAAATCAAGGCTGCAAACTTTGCCTCAGTTGTCTGGAACTCGTGTGCTGTTTTCCTGAGCCTTGCATATACCTTTCTGATAGCAAGCAGAAACAGTCTGTCAACAAAGTACTTAGATCTGCACATATCAAGCAACACATTTTTCTAAATTTTCATTTCAATATATAGAGGGTGTCTCCGAGCAGTATTCGGGCATAACATATTATCAGTTGAGGGCCATCAAACTTTTTACTATCTTTTGGTGGGGCATTTGTCATGCTCATTTTTGGTGAGTGTAGGTTTTAGAGAAAAATGCAGGCTGAAACATTCTTATGCACTGTGTCCAAACCTTCTGGTTGATGTCCTTTTACAGATGGCACAACATAAAGCAAAGACTTGGAAGTTTTCTTGAGATGGACACCCAAAAGCAAATCCAGCCGCTCGAGTGTGTGGTACCATCTTTTAGTGGCAGTTCTAACGAGGTGATTTTAACCTTTTTGCTCCCTGTGCTTTGGCGAAAAGATGATGTTTTAGCTTAGCTAAAATACTACACCCATGAAATTTGAGTATAATTAAAGCCCCACCTTAGGAGAACTTTGTGAAAACTTTAATTGCAGCCAGTTCAATGGATTCTTTATACAAATTTTGTTATGCTCCTGAGCACGTACCTTCTGCACTATAATTTCACACTACGATATTTATTTTTCTCGGGATGAACAAGTAGGGTAGATCACCGGCAAGGTGCAATGATGTTAGTGTGGGCTAGGGTTCCTGTATATAAGCTCCCACGTGAGCAGAGTTGTGCATTCATCCACCTTAAAATTCAAAGTTATGCAGGAAATTCATTCTTCCCACGTGCACGAGCCATTCTTCAAAGAATGCGGCTGGTGTTTTGAGCTCTTTTTTTTCATTGTCATTTTGACGACTACGTCGCGCTTGATTATATACTTGCAAAAATATTTCGCCGAAGTACTATTTAGAAAATGAGCCAGGCAACACGGCATGCCAAGAAACTTTTAAGTAGGTATACTTTTTGCCGAAAAATTGCTTAGGGATGAACGGAATATAGTCAGGTCGGGTGTCGTATGACATGCTTTGGGTCCGGGTGACATGTTTTGGGTACGGGGATGTATCGCAGTGAAAAGGTGGAGATCTGTCGAAGGATGGGAGGTACACAATAGTTGGCTGTTTTCAGATTTTTGTACTGAAAAGCAGGCTTTTGACTTACTGCCTTCTTTTTTGGCCTATGAAATCATATGCTATTTTAAAATGCCAATCTAAATTTAATTATCCCAACCTAAAATTTGTTTCATGGCCCATTTGAAGTGGTTTATCTGGTACACACTAACACAACAGTTCACTACAGCCAACTCTATTCCAGTGCTTCTTTGAAGTGAAGTAAAAAGGAGAAAATGAAATTCAACAACTCAGCTGATGCAGAACTACAATAATGACTGCTTATTTTTGAAACATGTGGCTATCTTTGTCGTGCTTTCCTAGTTTGTCCTAATGCACATGAGGCCTTGTAGGAGAGGGAGCTACACTTTTGGGAGAGACCAGCTGCCCATTGAAAGCCACTGACGACATCTCGTTCGGGTGCTGTTCCTGCACCTATGTCACCAGAGATCAGCGTGGGATCGTGAACCACCTGGTTGCCCATGGTGATGAACAATCCAAGTACCAGCGTCCTCCCATGTCGCCTGCCTCTAGATCCCAAGTGCCAAGCAATACTCAAAAGCAAAGTGATAGGTTATTCAAGTGCAAGATTTGCCCCGAAGCCTTTTTACAGAATTCTGATCTGATCCGCCGTAATCGAACACACTCAGATGAAAAGCCATTTAAGTGCAAGCTGTGCCCCCAAGCCTTTTCTAAGAATTGTGATCTGATCCGTCATAATCGAACACACTCGGGTGAAAGGCCATTTAAGTCAAGCTATGCCCCCAAGCCTTTTCTCGGAATTCCAGTCTGATCTGCCATAACCGAACACACTCAGGTGAAAAGCCATTCAAGTGCAAACGGTGCCCCCAAGCATTTACGAAGCATTCTAAACTGACCTGGCATAATCGAGCACACAGTGGTAAAAAGCCATTTAAGTGCAAGCTGTGCTCTCAAGCCATTTCTCTTAATTCTCATCTAACAAGGCATAATCTAACACACTCTGGCAAAAAGTCATTTAAGTGCAAGCTCTGCCCCCAAGCCTTTTCTCAGAATGGCGATCTGGTCTGCCATAATCGAACACACACTGGTGAAAAGCCATTTAAGTGCGAGCTGTGCACCCCAGCCTTTTCACGGAATGCACATCTGAGGCGCCATATTCAAACACACTGGTGAAAAGTAATTTAAGTGCAAAATGTGCCCCAAGCCTTTTCTTAGAATTGTGATCTGATCGTACACAATCGAGCACACAGGTGAAAAGCCATACAAGTGTAAGCTGTGTCCCAAGCCTTGGCTCATTCCGATCTGATCCAGCATAAACAAACACACTGCTGTGAAAAACCTCATTGGCGAGGAGATCGAACTATAGGGGGCGCTCTGACTCGTTTGTTGTCCTCACACCTCAGTGTTTACCCAACACAAATGCCTGTCCACATGCCCACAAGCCTTGTGGGCAACGTGAATGTTATCTTCTTCAATAGAGTACGGGGCACAGTGTAGTGTAAAAATACTAACAATAAACGATGTGGCGCTGAGTGCCGGATCTCTCTTAAAAGCAGTCGTCAGTGCGAGCTTGACCCACTTCTGCTTTTGTGCTGTGCTGGACATTGTGCTGAGCTGGGCACCTGAGTTCATGCACGCCGGAGAGCACGAACTCCAGCCGAACGCTGACGCCGCATTCGGTTGTGTCAGTTAAGTGCTGAGTCGTAATTGTTGTCCCCATTCGTGTAGTTCTAAAGTTAACCGCTTGGGGCGTCACGGTCTGATCTCCGCCCCAATAGTGTGGGCTGTGTTGAATGGCAGTTTTATGAACTACACGAAAACACTGACAGGTGAAGAGATACAAGTACAAGCTTCGTCCCCCAACCTCTGCTTCGAATTCTCATCTGGCCCACCATATTCAAATGCATACACGTCAGAAGCCTTATGAGTGCACGCTGTTTTCCGAAGCCTTACTTCAGAATTGAAATCTGATCAACCATAGGTGAAAATATATAAAAGTGCAAGCTTTGCTCTGAAATTTTGTATCCCTCCGTAACTGAGTGCGCACAGGCAAGAATGACATATTTTGATCTGCCACAATCAAGTGCATTTACACCGAAAGGTTTTTGAATCAGCTGCAAGTTCAGTCTTCCGTGCTTTGTAGCATGTGGAATCATTTGAGTCATGCAGAGATATACACCATTTACTTTGATATATATAAATGCATGCAGTGCCCTAAAATGACAGCAATGCAGTGCCTTACAAATGACAACAATGTTCCTGTACATATTTTAATGCTTCTGCCTCGGGCGTGTGCCAAAGCACTGGATGACGAACCTAAGGGTGATTGCATTAATCAGATGGCAGGGAGTGGGCTTTTGCACTGTCGACTTCTCAGAATGGTTCGTTGTATACCCAGTATAATTACCACATTGATTGTGCATGCATAGCCAAACTCTTGCATTGTTCACAAGCTTTTCATCTGAATGCTACTGTTTGTAATCACACACATGTGTTGAGGAGTAGGGAGCAATTCCTTGCCAGAAGTGATCAAGGGGTTGGTCAGTGTGATGACAAACCTTTAACTTTTTCAATAGATTGAATTATGCCAGTGTAGCTCATTTGAGGTGTTGTCTAATATGTTTGTTTTCATTCTTGTATACAAAAGATAGGCACTTGCAGAAAATAAATGTTTGACTAAAGTTTTGTTTGATTATCGAAAGAAAAATGTCTGTCAGTATCTATTCCCATACTGGCTCTTTTCTGCTTTTGTGATCCTGGTACTGTACTGGGGAGTAATTTTTTTAGGATTTGATTTTCATGTTCTGTGGCTTGCCTTTCCATTTTAGCAATCAACTCGGCGGGAACGGGGTTTTGAGTGTGTGTGTGCACTGCAGTTTTTTGGGCTCCCGATTTGAACCTTGCTATATTCATGGACAACTTTCTTGGAAATGCAGTCAAAGGCATTGGCACGCATGCCCTCTCCAATTTTGAGCACTGATGGGACTTGCACGTGAGCTCTTTTCTCCTAAAGGCCAAGGAAAGCTGTCCCCCTAGTATAGTCGTATTCCCACAACACCAAGCAGGTTTTACAATTGACAGCGTGTCAATTTTTAATATTCCATAATGCGTGTTCAACGCTGTGTTGAAGAGGTGTAGAGAACTGAACTGACCTGAACTGTCTCGTATGCGATGTGTTTTCCTTCTTTCCCTGCACTGTCATCTTCATAGTCATGTGTTTATGACACCTGGTTTGAGATATCGCTTTTCTGTTTAGGTGATCACAATTTTCCGTTGCTCTGTATTCTTGTTCCCGATGGTTGTTTCTGTGTATCTGTATGTCGGAATTCTCGGGCCGTAGATGTCATGTATGCCAGACAATGTCTTTTGTACTAACACGTCCATTATTTGGCTGTGCTTACTGCATTCTGTGGATTGTTGATCAATAGGTGCTTAGTTTTGCATTGTGTGATGCGTTTGTATTTAACTTCGTTGTGGATTTTGTTTCTTACTCTCGTTTGTCTTGAATAAATTATATAGATGATAACGTGTAATCAGACTTCTGTATCAGTCAAATAAAGCTAGACAGTTCGTGCTTCCAGTGTTATAGTGTGTTTTTACAGCCATTGCATATCTTAGCTGAAGGAATGCCGTTGGCAGAGCAGCTCTCTGGAAAGTTCATAATTTTCCATCCTGTGCCATGCCGAGACCTCGTTGCTGGGGTGTGTTCAATAAGGACGGTCATGATGGTGTCATGCCTATTTTTTTTTTCAATTGTATTTTTATATGAGGTAGCAAAACCTGTCCACACAACGGGGAAAACTTTACTTTTGCGATATACTTCCTTGTATTCGTGAGAAAAATTGCATTAAAGAGAAGGTTGAAAAAACGATTTTCCCGACTGTGCGATGACGCAACTTTGAAGTCTGGAGGAATAAAAAATGGAGCTTTCTACATAAGTCAAATTTTTTACGTTAAATGCACGCATACATTACTACCATAATTAGTTAAAGTTAACTTATATCAGCATATATTTCAAGCGAAATAAAATGCCAAACTTGGCCTCTGGAGCAAATCTTACATAATGAGGCATTTTTCCGCAATTTTTTAAGTCACTTTAAATTTATACTATAAAGCTGAAACTTTCTGTGTCGAATGTTTCATGCTTTGTAAACTTTTAACAAATTAATTGGCGTTTTACTGTTGAAAGTGTCTTCTGCATTGTGCCCAAACCTTTCGTGAAAATCGAAAAAGTTAAAATTTGCGATTTTCGTGCGGCAAATAAAAAAAATAATCATTCTCAAATTTTTAAAATTTTATCTGATGGGCCCCTTTACGACCGGTAATTACAAATCTGCAAAAGCATCTGGCATTATTTTGTTTTAAAACAAGAAAATAAATGCGTAACCAAATCGTGGTCGCATCAATTACCGCTGGGGCGTTTCTGTCTTAACGACACGAGCGACGCATGCCAGAGTGACCGCACTTGGTCATATTAATGCTCAGGCGCCACGAAGCACTCTGAAAAGAGCACGTGAACTTGGTTTTATCGCTGATGTGACTGGTATTGCCAATGAAAACTGAACGTTGTGGCGCGTCCGATCCATATCAGTGTGTTATACTTGGCTGGTTAGATGTTCATCATGCTACCATTTCAAGTTAGTGCATTAATATTAGTACCTGGCTGACAAAATAATTTGATTTGTATATATCGGCACCGCTCGAAAGCTTGGTGGCAAAACAGTTTAATTTATTTCTCTAGACATCGCTTGGAACGAGCGACATTGCAGAGGCTTCCGCACCGACCGATGGCGGGCGTGTCTACGGCGGAACGATAGCTGCTCATATCTCGAAAAACAATGGCGAATGACTGAAAATCAAGTTTGAGTTAGAGGGGATTTAGATAGCGTAAGCGGTTCAGCGTCGAAGGCACCAGCTCTAATTAAAAAAGCTAAGCTAGATTATTACAATAATATGTTCGGTAATATGCAAAAACATGAGCCATATAAGATATGAAAAAATATTAACCGTGTTTTGAAACAACATGATCATAAAACCATGTTAAACAAAATTTTTCATTGTGGGCAAGAACTGTCTGGTACAGATCTTGCGAACACCTTTAATGACTACTTAGTCAACATAGCGAAAACCACTCATTAGGTAACAAACAGAGTGATAACATTCATTCGTTCTTCTCAAGTCCAACAGTTGAGAGAGAAGTAATGTCAGCGTTCCGCAGTATAAGAAGGAGCAAAGGGGAAGATGTAAATGATTTAAACATACAACCAATAAAATTTGTTATTGACTTGTTATCTGCACCGTTGACGTTTTTATTTAATCTTTCAATGTCTTCTGGAGTATTTCCCAAACTGATGCAAGTTGCAAAGGTTGTATTACTTTTGAAGAGTGGGGACAAACATGTGTTTGGAAATTATAGGCCTATATCCATACTATCCACTTTTTCTAAAGGGTTTGAAAAAATTCTTCATATCAAACTATCAGCATATCTGGAACGTTACTCGCTATTAACAGATTGCCAACATGGCTTTGGAAAAGGAAGGTTTACGGATCGGCTCTGCTGTCTCAGAAAGAAGAAATAATAATAATATGGAAAATAAACTCCTTACATTAGCAATATACGTAGATTTTTCTTTAACTAAGCCTTTGACTTAGTTAACCACGAAATTCTTTAGAGAAAGCTACGGTATACGGGGACCTACGTTTAATGTATTTAAGTTGTATCTCGCTGAGCGCAGACAGTATATTAAAATCAACAGTTCAGTATCATGCACTAAGCCGGTAAAAACAGGAGTACCCCAAGGAAGTGTATTAGGCCCGCTATTATTTATTTTATTCACAAATTAATTTGAGCATTATGTTCCTGATTGCAAAGTTACAGCCTATGCTGTTGATACTACACTTTTCTTGAAGGGCTATACATGTAACGAGATGGAACTGTCAGAAAATCGTATGCTCTCCAGTCAGCCTTTGGCCTGAGGTAAATAGATTACGAATTAACACGAGCAAAACAAAATGCATACTATTCCGTTCAAAAAACGTAACAGTCCCTTCTAATTTAAATATCAATATAGTTGGCGAAAACATTGAAATTGTGAAAACGTTTAAAATATTGGGCGTACTTTTTCCGATATTTTATCATGGAATGACCATGTAAACTATGTTCATCCAAAAGCCAGAAAGGCCTTAGAATTGCTATCGAGATATCACTCTGTTTTCACCCCATTTGTTAAGCAGATCATCTACCACGGTCTTGTCCAGTCATATTTTGTCTATTGCCATCCGGTATGGCGCACCACTACCTTACAGAATGTGAACACACTTCTAACCCTACAGAAAAAAGCCTTAAGAGTGGTCGCGAATGTATCGTATTTTTTTTTCACACAGATCCGCTTTTCACACGATTTGAGATTGTTAGAATAGCAAACATGTACAACTTCCGCCTCCTAGCTTCATACAATGTTGCAATAAATAGTGACCATAGCAATATTCTCCAAATATTGAACTTACTTAGGAATAAAAAACATATATCGCACACGTTTAAATGAACAGTGGTATACACCCACCCCCCGAACGAACTATGGGCTAGGATCCATTAGGTACACTCTACCATCCTTACTAAACACGTTTCATCATGAGGGATATTTTCTCACAATTTGCCATGTGAAGTATTCATGCATATTCTATCTACCCTGTGAATGTTACTTATTTGCTATTGTTTTTCAAGTGTGCATTGTTAACTGGTGTATTAAGTAACAATAATGTCTTATTTTTGTTAATCTTTTTTTTTGTTTTTGTTTTGTACCTTGAGCTAAAAGTACACCTTTTTGTATATATTTATTTTGACTGTATTGTTGTGCATTAGTGCTTGTTTGACTGTTGTCGAATGCTAGCTGCCATCTTGGAGCTGGGGCCCCGTCAAGCTGCACTGGTTGCAGCTTTTTGTCCTAGCTGCCATCTTTCTTGTGAAAGAAAATAAAGGATTGATTGATTGATTGAAGTGTGCGCTCGGGCGCTACTCAACTCGCTCCAACAGGATCTCTTGCGACGCCTCATCCGCGTTTAGAAAAGTCATAATCTGTGACTGGGTCAAGGGGGGCAAGAGAGTTATTGATCTGGGGAAATGTTTTTATAAAATTCCAAGAGAGTTTTTGAGTGCAAAAAGCTGCAGATGTTCATTTGCAATTAGAACGCTCTTGGTGTGAATCAGCCAGCGCCGCCACCGAATGCCGGAAGCCGTCGCACGCGCACAGGGTCGTGGTTCACTATAAACAGAAAAGAAAGAATAAAGAACTCCTGATCAGTCGACCGGCCTATCACCGCGGTGAGGTCTTGCCAATAAAGAGGACGCAACAGAAGTTTTAAAATAGTGGGAGTTTAATTAAAACGATGATTTAAATAGAAACAGAAATAATATAAGGGGCTTTACAAGTACCGAAACGTGGCAAGAAATAGTCTTAGCACTTCACCCCGCCAGTGCGTGGGCGGCAAAATGCAAAAATACCTAGCGAATACACAGAATAAAAACAAACTAGACAATTGAAAGCTGAACTCCTATAATTCTGAATTACTACCAACGAGATTGCAATACTGAGGGGCTTGTTGAATATTTTCAACAGCGATCGGTCAAAGAGAGAAGACGACGACGATCACAAAAGCCGCCTTAGAGGCACGCATCAATTTTTTTTATCGACCACGGTGCGAGCTTGAAACGGGCATCGTCCCATTAAAACCATTTCCATGATTTAACCAGTAATATCATCCAGTTATTTTACAGAAGAGTTGGTGCCGAAACCCGGGAACGAACCAGGCTAATCAATGAGGTCAGTACAGTATTTTCAAACGAAGCCTACGGCCTGAAAGACCTTATATTGTTGCACGAACGATTGAGCCGCAGCAGCGAGGAGCTCAAGACCCTGAACAATTTGTGGCGGATGGAGATTTAGAGCAAGAATACGAGAGCGTAATGAATTACGAAGACCAAGTGGCCAGCGCTCTAGTGACACTGATGTACCACATTGACCGGCTGAAGTGCAGTCAGGCAGTTGAGGCACCTCCAGCGACGTCTCAAACGGGAGAACGACACCACGAGGAAACTCCAACGTTGGTGGCAAAGCTACCGCAAGCTGGAGATGATGAAATTCGACGGGCGTATCGGAGAGTGGCAGTCCTTCTGTGGTATGTTCATCAACACCGTCCATGAAAATGCGCAACTGCGGAACATCGACAAGTTTCAATACCTGAGATCACTTCTCACCGGAACAGCTGCCAAGGCTATCGCTGGCATTCGAGTATCGGACTCCTGCTACTCTGACGCAGTGGAAATTCTAAAGAGACGATTTGGCGACACCACACTTATAATACAAGATCACCTAGCTAAGCTTCGGACTCTGCAAAATGTCAAATCATCTAGCGACATATTCGGCCTTCGCAATTTATTTGACACTGTTCAGATCCACATCAGAGGGCTGAAAGCTTTAGGAGTCGACGCCATTTCGTACTCGGCTATGTTGTACGAGATTTTGTTGAAGGTTTTACCACGCGACATCGTTATAGGGTATTACCGGCGGCAGAGCTTCGGTGGCCCAAGCACATCGGCAACAACATCGGCAAGCAGCGACCTAGACGGAATTTTGGGACATTTGAAGGTCTAAGTAGATATTCGAGAGAGGAGGCATGGTTCAGACCGAGCTACAAAAGACAGTGGTCGGTCTCTTGAACCTACTGTAATACCATACTCGATGCCATCAGCAACAGTACTTCACAATCGTACGAAGCCGTCGCCTACAGATTGCTTTTTCTGCGGCTCGGAGACACACAGGGCGGAAGAGTGTGACACAGAAAGGCCTTTAGAAGAAAAGAAAAACAAACGCGCACAAGACTGGCGCTGTTACAAGTGTACAATGAGAGCTCATCAAGCACGGAAATGCAGACGGCATATATCGTGTAACACGTGCAAAGGGAGGCACGCGACAACCATGTGCGACCCCCGCAGAAGGAGTGCGAAGGACAACGCCCAAGAGGAAGATTGTTGATAACAATCTTTCTCTTGAGTTCATGTTGATAACAGAACAGAATTATTTTTATTTATTTTGTCACTACTTTTTTTACGTTTTTGGTTTACTCTCCAAACAACTGGTAAGTTTAAAAAACAAATTAAATTGTTTTTTCATAGAGCTGCCAAAATTGAACAAAAAGTGAAAACGGCTGTTTTTTTATTTATTTCCCAGTACTCGTACGTGATTAAGCTGAGCCATAAAGTATGCTAATGCCACGCGCGTCAGCGAGCAAGTGCGTGCGTGGCCGAGTGGTTACCGCGCTTGACTTTCGTGCGGAGGCCCAGGGTTCGATTCCTGGGAGTTCCGCGGTTTTAATGCGAATAGCATTCTTTGGCTACTTCACGCACTTTTCGTCTATGTATCTATCTATCTGGCTATCTAACCTCTTACGCCGCGGGTCGATAAATAAATAAAAAAGACCGGCGCCGGCTGGGATTCGAACAAAGGGTCTTTGATCAGCAGGCAGACGCGCTAACCACAGAGCTATGAAGGCAGTCATTCAACGCACTCTAAACGGTTGTTTATATCTTTACCGTAGGACGCGCTTTACAGCGCTGTCACAGCTACCGGTGCGCGCGCGTTCCATGCACGAGGGCTCATTCCGCTCTCGTGAGGCTGAGCACGGCCGCTAGCTCACCCTCTCCCGCGCTCGGGAGAGGGTGATGTAGCGGCCGTGCTCAGCCTCACGAGAGCGGAATGAGCCCTCGTGCATGGAACGCGCGCGCACCGGTAGCTGTGACAGCGCTGTAAAGCGCGTCCTATGGTAAAGATATAAACAACCGTTTAGAGTACCGTTGGTTGAGACTAGCTGAGACGCCAGAAAGTGTGGTCGGTACCATTTTGAGTGTTTGTGCGTATGGCGCGTGCTTTGCTCGCCTTCCTAAGTGACACAAACGCACGTGCTGGGCTGCGGAGATCGTGCGCAGGGCTGTGAAAGTGTCAACAAATTTAGAATCGCCTCAAGAGTGGGCTGGCGTATCTAGAGTGTGCCGGCCACCTGACGAACGCGCATAACTCCGCACCGTTTGATGCTATTCGCATTAACGTAGATAATCATTCCCAAAGGATGGGTTCTGCTGACTTTTTTATTTATGCTTTCAGTTTATGTTCTGGTGAATTCGAGAACATTGTTGTTTATTCTAGGCCCGAATGTTCTACGCGTCGAACCTTCCACGCCGATTATTCCAGAAGCCCACGCGTGTACATAAGTGGCTCCGCGTGGCGAGCCGCGGTCAGTTTCGCCCCAGCGTTCGACTCTGCTCTTTCGCCGACTTCGACGCCCGCGACGCTCTACTGTTATCTTTTGTTTCTTTCTTTATTTTTGGGCACAAGTTCGCCCGATTAAACGTTTAGTTTACTCAGTTATTCACCGCCTCATCACTTGTCATTCGTGACATTTTGGTGGAGGTGCGGGGTACCGCATGTCCGTGAAGCGCACCCCTCCAAGTTCCCGCAGTACAAGCCCGAACCCAAGCTCCGGAGGACCCGACGAAGACCAGACCGAGATCCGGTTCAGTCGTCGCACCCAAGGCCTACACCCGGAATTTGGACTTCTGCCGCCCAGGACCAAGCAGCCAACGAGGCCGACCATGAACGACCAGCAGTCGCACGACCCCGGCCGCTCCTGCCGTCATCTACCTGCCCGTCGCACCCCGGACTCCGACGCCCTTCCATGGGGACGCCCACGAAGACATCGAGGACTGGCTGCAACACTATGAACGTGTGGCCCGTCATAACGGGTGGACACCTGAGCAGTGCTTGCAGAACATCTACTTCTCGCTGGAAGGGACTGCGAGGTACTGGCTGGAGAACCACGAGGCTTCTTTAACTTCGTGGGAGCTGTGCAAGCAAGAACTAAAGAAGACGTTTACCAGCCAGCACCGACGCGAGAGGGCCGAAGATATCCTTCGAACAAGGACCCAAGGCCCGAATGAAAGCATCACCAGCTTCGTCGAGGATGTTTCGCGCCTGGTCGCTCGCGCCGACCCTCAAGCCACCGACGAAAAGAAGCTGCGGATACTAATGCGAGGTGTAAAGGACGACATCTTCGGTGGTCTGGTTCGGAACCCCCATCGACTGTCGAAGATTTCGTCACGGAGGCCACGAACATGGAACGTGCCCTCCTCGCAAGAGCCAGCCACTACCATCGGCACTCGAGCGTAGCTGCTGCTTCTGCATCGGGCTACGACATCAGTCCAAGCATCCCCGGCCTTCGCGACATGATCCGTGACGTCGTCCGGGAGGAGCTTAAGAAGCTCCTGCCGACTGCTGAACGCCCGGCCTCAATCTCCATTGCCGAGGTGGACCGAGACGAGGTTCAGCGAGCGATCCAACCAGATGTCCCTGTCACCGTGGCCGCACCCGAAGAACCGACGCTGACCTACGCCGCCATGGCCCGACGACCGCCGCAAGCTCACCGCCAGGTCACGGCACCACCCCGACGTGAACCTCCAGCGCCGCAGTATTCCCGACGCCAGGAAGATCGGGCGCACGGCCACCCGGAACCAGCAGCGCCACGAAAGACCGACGTGTGGAGGACGGCCGATCGACGCCCGTTGTGCTATCACTGCGGTGAAGCCGGCCACATTTACCGCCGATGCCCCTACAGACAACTGGGGCTGCGCGGGTTCCACCCGAACGACCCGCGCCCAAGGTACGACGAGCGTCCTCGCGACATCGAGGAGTACCTCCGACGCTCGCCCTCCCCAGTGTCGTCTCTCCGCCGTGAAGCCCGGTCCCCATCGCCACGACGTTCAGCGTCCCCAGCGCCACGACCCCGCCGAGAGAGCCTGTCTCCCCTGCGTCGCCGGGAAAACTAAGTGCGGCAACGCCTGGAGGTGGCGTTGCCGAAGACGACCGAAGTAAAGAGCCTCCAAGAACGACGGAGCGCTCCCACTCTCCCGACGCTACGCATCGCAACGACGCCCCTGAAACGGTGTCCAACAACCTAAACGTCGTCATCGACGGCGTCGACGCATCAGCACTCGTGGACACCGGAGCAGACTACTCAGTCTTGAGTGGGAGGCTCTCCCGCCGCCTTCGAAAAGTCATCACGCCGTGGGACGGACCCCAAATACGAACCGCCGGAGGACACCTCATTACACCAGTCGGGAGATGCACTGCTCGCGTCGAGATCCACGGTGAGACGTGCCCTGTGAAGTTCGTCGTTCTGCAAGACTGTGCGAGGGATGTTATCCTCGGAATGGACTTTCTTTGCGAGTATGGCGCCGTCATCGACCTCGGAGCAAACCGGTTGACACTACGAAAACCTGTTTCACCACCGGAGGAACCCAAAGCGACAACATCCGCGGTCCGAGTTCTCGCAAGTCACGTGAACTTACCGCCGCGGTCGAGTGTTTTCGTGCCCGTCGGGATCACCGAAGCTTTCTGCGGCGAAGTTCTGCTCGAGGGAAGCCTCCAGTTGCTCCTAGGAAGAGGAATAGGCGTCGCAAGAGGAGTAGCGGAACTTCAGGATGGCCGCACTGTGGTACTCGTGACGAACTTTCGGAATGAAACGCAACACCTCACGAAAGGAGCAGCCGTTGGCCACGTCGAGGACCTCCAAAACTCCGCCAAAATCGCCGCCATTACTGACGAACCCTCGACACCTCAGCAAGACAGTACGTCGCCTGCGCAGCTCGACATCGACCCTAAGCTTCCGGGCCCGAAACGACGGCAGCTGATTAACCTCCTCGTCGAATACCGCGACTGCTTTGCTACGTCGTCGAAGGTGCGCCAAACAGCCATTGCGAAGCACCGCATCGTTACCGAGGACGACGCGCGCCCTGTGCATCGATCACCGTACAGAGTCTCCATTAAAGAAAGGGAGGTGATCCAGGAGCAAGTTCAAGAGATGCTGAACGACGACATAATCCAACCATCAAGCAGTCCGTGGGCCTCTCCAGTCGTACTGGTTAAGAAGAAGGACGGAACGCTTAGGTTCTGCGTGGACTACCGACAGCTGAACGCGGTGACGAAGAAAGACGTCTATCCACTCCCCCGCATTGACGACACTTTGGACCGGCTGCGCCACTCTCGATACTTTTCATCGATGGACCTGAAGAGCGGCTACTGGCAGATCGAAGTCGACGAACGGGACCGAGAGAAGACAGCTTTCGTCACGCCGGATGGACTGTACGAGTTCAAGGTTATGCCCTTCGGACTGTGCACGGCGCCAGCAACTTTCCAGCGTGTCATGGACACCGTACTGGCAGGACTGAAGTGGCAGAGCTGTCTCGTCTACCTCGACGACGTCGTAGTGTTTTCCGGCGACTTCGACGAGCACTTGCGACGACTCCGAGCTGTTCTCCAGGCCATACAGACCGCCGGACTCACCCTGAAGCCGTCAAAGTGTCGGTTCGCCTATGACGAACTGAAATTCCTCGGTCACGTGGTTAGTAACGAAGGCGTTCGCCCCGACCCAGAGAAGACTCGCGCCGTCGCAGCATTTCCAGCGCCGAGAGACAAGAAGGCCGTGCGAAGGTTCCTTGGATTATGTGCCTACTATCGCCGCTTCGTTCGAGATTTCGCAAGGATTTCCGCACCGCTCACAAACCTCACGAAGGACGCCGAGAAGTTCGAATGGGCCGAGGAGCAGCAGCAGGCATTCGACGAGCTGAAGCGACGACTGCAGACTCCTCCTGTTCTTGGACATTTCGATCAGGATGCGGAAACCGAAATTCACACGGACGCCAGTAACGCTGGACTTGGCGCGGTACTGGTGCAAGTGCAACAAGGCACCGAGCGAGTTATCGCCTACGCAAGTCGGACACTGTCCAAAGCGGAGAAAAATTACTCCACGACTGAAAAAGAATGCCTTGCGGTCGTCTGGGCAATCACGAAGTTTCGTCCGTACTTGTACGGGAGCCCGTTCCGTGTAGTCACGGACCACCACTCGCTCTGCTGGCTTGCGAACCTCAAGGACCCGTCAGGACGACTCGCTCGATGGAGTCTCCGACTACAGGAGTTCAACATGACTGTGGTCTACAAGTCAGGCCGCAAGCACAGCGACGCCGATTGCCTGTCCAGAGCCCCTGTCGAGACATCCTCCGGTAGCAGCGACGACGATGACGACGAGTACTTCCTTGGGGCGGTCAACACCGACGACATGGCGCGACGTCAAAGAGACGATCCTGAGTTGCGCGCCTTAATCGAGCACCTCGAAGGACGAGGGGGTACTATCCCCCGTGTCTTCTTGAGAGCCCTGCCGACCTTCGTCCTCCGACAAGGTGTGCTTTACAAGGAGAACTTCGGAGACAACAGCTCGCCATGGCTGCTGGTAATCCCTGCCGACCTTAGAGAGGAGATCTTCCAAGCCTGTCACGACGACCCAACGGCTGGGCACCTCGGCTACAGCAGGACGCTCGCCAGGATTCGAGAAAAATACTACTGGCCAAGGCTACCGAAGACCGTTCACCTCTACACTCGATCATGCCACGAGTGTCAGCGACGCAAGAAACCGCCGACGAAGCCATCAGGACATCTGCATCCGATTGCTCCCCCGTCTACGCCGTTCCAGCAGATCGGAATGGATTTACTTGGCCCTTTCCCGCCGTCAACGTCGGGAAACCGCTGGATAATCGTCGCCACAGATTATCTCACACGGTACGCCGAGACGAAAGCCCTTCCATCAGGTACGGCTGTGGAAGTCGCCAAGTTTTTCATCGAGTCCATTGTCCTCCGGCACGGCGCCCCCGAAGTCCTCATTACCGACCGTGGATCATCGTTCATGGCCCAGCTGACGCAAGAGATCCTTCGTCTCAGTGGCACCGGCCACCGTCGAACCACTGCGTACCATCCGCAGACAAATGGACTAACAGAACGGCTGAACAAAACCATCGCCGACATGATCTCAATGTATGTCGACGTAGAGCACAAGACTTGGGACGAGGTGTTACCCTACGTCACATTTGCTTACAACACGGCGGTGCAAGAGACCACAGGAGTAACACCGTTTCAGCTGGTGCATGGCAGGAAAGTGTCGACCATGCTCGACGCAATGCTACCCCACGAGCCAGCTGACGATGGGATACCCGACGCCCAGGTGGTTGCTCAACGAGCCGAAGAAGTTCGCCAGCTCGCCCGACTCCGAATTCAAGATCAACAACGTGTCGACGCTACCCGGTACAACCTTCGCCGGATCGACGTTCGCTTCAAGCCCGGAGACCGTGTCTGGGTTTGGACCCCAATACGACGACGCGGTCTAAGCGAGAAACTCCTGAAGCGCTACTTCGGACCCTACAAAGTGCTTCGCCGACTCGGCGATCTGAACTACGAGGTGATGCCCGACGGAACACGGACTTCATCACGCCGCCCTCCACGACCCGAAGTCGTCCACGTCGTGCGCCTCAAGCCGTACTACGCGCGATAAGACTGTGAACCGTGATCTCGTGCAACAGTTGATAGGATTGTGTTTTGCCAGCCTCCGTATTTTCCCATTCTTTTGGTTGTCCTGCTCTGTTTTGTTGCCTTTCGCGTGGCATCGAGACGATGCCTTTTTAAAGGGGGAGTAATGCCACGCGCGTCAGCGAGCAAGTGCGTGCGTGGCCGAGTGGTTACCGCGCTTGACTTTCGTGCGGAGGCCCAGGGTTCGATTCCTGGGAGTTCCGCGGATTTTATTTATGCTTTCAGTTTATGTTCTGGTGAATTCGAGAACATTGTTGTTTATTCTAGGCCCGATTGTTCTACGCGTCGAACCTTCCACGCCGATTATTCCAGAAGCCCACGCGTGTACATAAGGGGCTCCGCGTGGCGAGCCGCAGTCAGTTTCGCCCCAGCGTTCGACTCTGCTCTTTCGCCGACTTCGACGCCCGCGACGCTCTACTGTTATCTTTTGTTTCTTTCTTTATTCTTGGGCACAAGTTCGCCCGATTAAACGTTTAGTTTACTCAGTTATTCACCGCCTCATCACTTGTCATTCGTGACACTATAAAGCAGCAACTGACTACTGCCGGTTTTTGACATTTGCAACCTTTCTACTTTGGAAAAGCTTGAAGCGTCTAGAAATTTCTACCGAATTCTAGGCAATAAATACTCAACATAATTGGAAAAATTGCCTGACTAGATTCGATAAACTACCCTGAAAAAGTTTGAGTATCTGTCTCTAAAAGCTTGGGATCGAGCGTGATTCAAAGATGTCACGGATAATGGTCAAAACCCCGTCGTCCTTCCCAATTTTGCTGGGATTTTTTTCTCAAAATGAAGATGTCTGAATGTTCAAACAGAAGCGTTGCCTTTGTGCAGTATATGCCACAATTAGTGTGTCAAAACTTAAATAAAAATAATATGAATATACCTTACAGCCTGAATTCATAAAAAATGCCCACTATATGAATTATTTTTTTTTGCAAGAGTTTGAAGGCATTTGAGTAGGGATCAATATACTGTTTTGTTACTAACATAAATTAAACTGTACAGATTTGAAAGGTGGCTCTCTTTCGTCAAAAGACTAGACCTCCGGGGGAAGCATAGGAAGGAGGTAAACGAAGCCTTCTGGCTTTGTTCGGAGCACTTCCCGAGTGATGGCTTTTTCAATGGAAAGAACAAATTGAAGGCAGATGCTACACCTTCTGTTGTTGTCGCAAACACCTGAGTCCTGGCCTTTGTCAGCACTGGTATGTTTTCTGACTTCAACAATCTGCTGCTTGAGCTGACGACTGTTTCGTTAGAATTTAGGCTACTTCAGGGATCCTCACAGTGAGGTGCCCTAGCCTGTTGCTGGCCCAAGCAAGGGTAAGTACTTTCCTTTACTATACCGATGCATGCAGAAAGGAGAATCAGGGCAGAGATTAAAAAAATCATAACAGAAGTGGGGAGTCCTAGCTTTGGCTTCAAAATATTACCATTGTCTTTGCTTATCTATTTTAACCAGTTCAATAAAGGAGAAAGCCTAATTCTCTCAAAAACAAATGAGACCTCAATTTAATGAAACTATCGTTTTTCAACGGTGAGGGTCCTGGCTAGCTGGTGCAAATTGAGCATAGTTGTGAACCCGAAACTGGGGATACGGACAAGGGACAAACACAGAACGAACTGTGTTTGTCCATTGTCCGTATCCCCAGTTTCGGGTTTACAACTGGGCGTTTTCAGATAAGATCGAACAACCATGTCCGAAGACCATTTTTAATTTTCATGAAAAAAATATAGTTTGCTGGCTTTATGCCCAGAAGCATAACACCAATCGTTGTTTCCGGAAACAAAAATCTGTCTTTGCGAAAAAAATGGGAGTGTCTACATCCACGCGCGGGGATGTAGCCAAGTCAAAAGGAGAGTGGGCTCCATCCACGCACTACGTCACTTCCGGCGCACTACGTCACTTCCTGAGTGGACGGAGGCAAATCTTCTTCCGTCGTTTCTGTTTGTATTTTTTTTGGTAAAGGAATTTGGTTTTTTGTGTATTAGACGGTTGCGCTTCTGACATGCCTCGAGTTTTGGTTGCCGGGGGTTCTATGGTGAAATACTTCTCCCAGTATTTCCCATCGAAAAACCGGGCGGCTGTCGAAGTGCGGGAGTATAGTGGCATTAGGATCGAGGCTTCCTCCTCGATTTTGATGCTGTCATTTTACACGTAGGCACAAACAACACCAGCATTTGCGCCAGCACGTACATTGACAAGTACCGTCGGCTGACCGCTCAGATCTTGAAACGCAATCCGACGATGCAGATTGCCTTTTCCTCCGTCCTTCCGAGGCGGGAGAACATGCAGGTTCTCTTCGTTGAAGTGTCAGCGTAGTCAGCGTGCCGAGATCTAGGCGTTGAATGATCGGCACAGAGACGTGAACTGGCTCCTGCAGGAGTTCTGCCGCAAGAAGGGCTTCGTGTTCATCGGTGGTCTCGTGGACGAGTAGCATCTGTGCATCGGCTACTGTTTTATTTGTCATGAAATAAACTGTTTCTGGAATATTTTAGACAGTTTCCTCGATTGAATGCTCTCAGTATATTTGTTATCACTGGGCCTAACGCATGTTTTCCCTTCTCTCACAATCTTTGTGAGATTGCGAGCGTGCGCGAAAGTCAAGGAACCTACGGAGCGGTGGGCTCGCACTTGTCCCCTTCGATGCACATAAGCTCGCACCGCCTCGAACCAAGCCAACCACACACACGACGAAGCCTCACCGCCTCGCCTCGGCAGCGATGCACACATGGGCGAAGGCCCCGGAGGCCGCACCCGCACCAAGCCTACCAAGCCCGCACCACATGGCTGCACGCCCACACGGAAGGGTAGCATGCATGCCCACACGTGTGTGCGTGAGTGTGTGACTCCTGGACGACATAACTATAGAATAGTATCTATGGATACTATTTTTATGACGCATCCTATTTGCTATTAGTGTTAGAAAACAATAAAAACATTTATAATCTGTCGAAAAAATTTGAAAATTTGTAACGTCACGTGACATATTAACTTTAAAACAACAATAAAATTAAACCTCTATATTTTTATATTCTATATCTACTTATGAGAGAGTATAATACGTAAATAAAAAACAAATTATGTTCTTATATTATAAGTCACGTGACCTTTTGCGTGGATGGAGCCTTATCTCCTCCCGACTTGCCTACGTCCCCGCGCGTGGATGTAGCCTCGGCCCGAATAAAATTTGTAAGCACCCTCTCAGTCTCGTGCGCCTTTTGCGTATCGCGCGATGTTTACATTTCGGGCGGCTTCCCCCAAAAAACTGTTCTGGCTACGGGTCTTGAAATATTCACTGACAAATTAGGCATAGGAAGGATTGACAAAAAGTATTAATCACTGAGTGTTAGGGTAGTAATTTTGAGAAAAAACATCGCAAACACGGCACATTGCGCAATAACGCTCTGGATTAAAGAATATTATTTTCTCCGTATCTATAAATGCTAAGGTCTTCAAACTTTACCAGTGTGTTGCCCTGTATATAGTTCATCTTTGCGTGAAATATTGTTGTCCTGATTAGCGGGAGCAATCTACAAGAATTGCTCACACAGAGGCATTTAACTAAAAATGCATTATTTTGAAAATCATTAAAAAAAGGCCATCTTTAATTTTCTTTAAACTCTCTGAAATTAACGTTCAAAATATGTACGAACAGAGTCTGCAAAAACATGATGCAATATTTGTGTGGCTTTTAAGTTATAAAGCGAGAAACATGGCCAAATTGACGCTAACGCGGCTGCCATGAATGGGGCGTGCACATACGCGTTCTTCACAATTTTATTATTATTAAAACGTGTAAAAATGCTACAGGGTGGTCAAGAACAGACAAATCGACAGCACAGAGGTGGACGGTAGTTTTGAAGGGAACATTCCTTATACATTTTTCGTACAACCGACCCAAAAATGCCCATGGGCCGGAGCGATCGAGGTGTGCCACCCTGTAACATGCTTCGCGGTGCCTGTCTCAACAGCCGGCGTATAGCGTCTCCGTCTACGCGACGTAAAGGAAGCAACCGGAACGACTTCGCAAACAGATCAGCCTACAACCTTGGCGGTAACATGATATAGGAAGAAGGGCGCGGCAGAACCTGAACCTGCGCCGCCTGTGAGCGCCAATAGATCCGCCGCCGTGGAGGGCCGCACAACGCGTAGAAAATAAAGATACATAAAAAAGGAAAATAATTGCGATTGAATGAGATTGTCTGTAACTTGATTTATAAGACAACGGTTTGGAGAATCGTGAAATCCAATTTGGGTATGTCCATGTGACCTACGTAAGTGATGGTGCAACAAGCCACTTTGAGAACAAGTACCAACTACACGAGCTGCAAAGCCACAATTACACGTCAGCGAGGTGTATTTGTTCCGCAGGTTGACGTTGCAAGAGTGCCTGTGATTGAATCGGGGGTCGTGTCAAGCACCAGACAACGTGGTACAGCCTCCGACGGCCCACCAAGTCGGTGATGAAGTTGGCGTCAGAGATGGTTGCCCCACTGAACACTAAACTGCCGAACGTGAAACTAATCCACCTCCCGAAAGCTGACGTCAAAGCGTTCAGGGACATGAAAGTAAAGGACTGGGACTCTGTTTCCGTTGTGCGTGGAATTCAGTCCTGTCACTTGTGGCAGTGTACGCGGTCCGACACTTCGCAACCACAGCTGTTTTAGCAAGAACAGTAGCCGCAGAAAAGATATATATTTAAAAGTAAAGTCTCCTATGGCTGCGAAAAGCAGATCGAGGTCGCGAGCTTGCGGTGCCACTGAAAAGAAACGAACAGTGATCGCTGCAGGCAAACCGAGAAAAAATTTTCTTTTCGGAATGCCAGGAGAGCGCCGTGACCGACTCAGGTCAGCGTCCGGCAGAAAGAATTCACGCGACAAGCTCCGAATGTGCGCACAGGATCTTGATTAATTAAACTAGTTTCAATTGTACAGCTTTAAACATGTGTTCTTTCTTATCACGATTTAAACGTCAGCAGCCCAGCCTCCCACGAAGGGTAGGCTCCGAAATCCACTGATCCGAGAAATCTGTATTTAAATTGTTGACTTGTGCTTAAAACTCACCTGTAATCTTTTGTATGAATTCTAATTTTTCACGAATTCCTGTCACAGTGCTTTCTCTTCACAGACTTTCTATATTTTTCGACCCCTTGCTTGCCCTTGTTTGAAATTGGCAACGTCATATCTTTTTCACTCCCGTTACACCAATTCTGTATATTTGAAACTCTGTGAAATAAAAATAAAAAAAATACTGCAAATCATTTTTGAAGGGCCTGATGGGACAGATTATGAGCCTTGATCTGTGAAAAGTAGAAGAAAAATTGCGATGGCCTTCATTTTAAACTGATTTTCCAATTATTACGAAATCGGTAACCTGTCTAAATTTCAGTGTATTTATTTTAGAAAGGTTATCATTTTCAATTTCAATGACAATTTATGCAAATATAGAACAGACGCGTTGAAATCATTTAAACAACTTGAATTTCCAGTCTTTTAAGATCCGGATCCATAAAGATCTAAATTGCTTCGTAATCGATAATACATGTTTACCTCCTTTTATTTTATGTAGAGTCTCTGCACAAAAAATATTAAACCTAAGACGACAACAGTTTTTTTAATAAATATCCAAAAGGACGATTTCGCGAAAGTCGCAAAACGACGAGCGTATATCTACAGCGACTTTGTGATTTCTTTTTCCTCAAGTGAAATTTTATTTTCCGCAAAAATGTTTGAATATGTTTTTGCGCTTGCACAACAAGTAAAATGTTATATCCTTTGCTAAAAATAAAAAAAAATATCGACCGGACATGGTCGTTCGATCCTATCTGAAAACGCCCAATACAAACAAACTTAGGCAATCGGATTTTTTTGTGCTTTTAAGCATCTTTTATTTTCTACGCGTCGTGCGGCCCTCCACTGCGGCGGATCTATTGGAGCTCACAGGCGGCGCAGGTTCAGGCTCTGCCGTGCCCTACCTCTGGTATCATGTAATCATGTTACCGCCAAGGTTGTAGGCTGATCTGTTTGCAAAGTCGCTCCGGTTGCTTCCTTTACATCGCGTAGACGGAGACGCTATACGCCGGCTGTTGAAACAGGCACCGCGAAGCATGTTACAGGGTGGCGAACCTCGATCGCTCCGGTCAATGGGCATTTTTGGGTAGGTTGTAGGAAGATGTATTAGGAATTTTCCCTTCAAAACTACCGTCCACCTCTGTGCTGTCAATTCGTCTTTTCCTAAACACCCTGTAGCATTTTTACACGTTTTAATAATAATAAAATTGTTGAAGAACGGGTATGTGCACGCCCCATTTATGGCAGCCACGTTAGCGTCAATTTGGCCATGTTTCTTGCTTTATAACTTGAAAACCACACAAATATTGCATCATGTTTTTGCAGACTCTGTTAGTACATATTATAAAAGTTAATCTTCAGAGAGTTTAAAGGAAATTAAAGATGGCCTCTTTTTTAAATGATTTTCAAAATGATGCATTCTTAGTTAAATGCCCCTCTGTGAGCAATTCTTGTAAATTTCTCCCGCTAACCAGGACAACAATATTTTTCGCAAAGATGAACTATATACAGGGCAACACACTGGCAAAGTTTGGAGACCTTAGCTTTTATAGATACGGAGAAAAATATTCTTTAATCCAGAACGTTATTGCGCAATGTGCCGTGTTTGCGATTTTTTGTTCTCAAAGTAACTACCCTTAATACACAGTGATTAATACTTTTTGTCAATCCTTCCTATGCCTAATTTGTCAGTGAATATTTCAAGACCCATAGCCAGAACAGTTGTTTTGGGGAAGCCGCCCGAATTGTCAACATCGCGCGATACGCAAAACGCGCACGTGACTGAGGGGTGCTTACAAATTTTTTTTCGCAAAGACAAATTTTTTTTCCAAAACAAGGATTGGTTTTATTCTTCTGGGCCTAAAGCCAGCAAAATATTTTTTTTCATCGAAATTAAAAATGGTCACCGGACATGGTTGCTCGATCTTATCTGAAAACGCCCAACTATGCTATCATTGTTTCTTGCACAGGTCCTCCTTCCTAACCTCATGCCATGGAGAAATTCGAAGAGAAAACAAAAAAACAGAGAAAGCACGGAACCCTAATCATAGTAATGTCTGGAGGTGGGCTAGTCGTGTCCTTGTGTTCGTTTGCGCTGTTTTAATTATATGTTTACCCTAATCATAATCTGTAAGCTGGCACTTCCTGAAACTGGGAGACTAATCTTTTGTTATGTTCACAATGAAGATGTTTAGTAGATGTGTGTTATAAAGCAAGTCATATTATGTAACCACTACCATGGCACATAGCTAGGTTTCTGGGTATTTAGAAAAAAGAGCGAAGAAATAGCCATTTTTCGCACCACTTTGTGAAATAAATTTAGGAAAGAACTGACAAGCTGGCGAAATACTTCATGTAAACCCGAAATTGCGGAGCAAAAATTTTACAGGAGTAATTCAAATACAGCTGTAACATTTATATTCAACTTGCTTGTTTCTAAACGAGGCTTTCCCCTCCCAAGTGCAAAACCACTCGTGTCAAAAGTCAACACCGTCATTAACTCGGTATTTATTGCTTTGTTCCTGATATCTTGGTAAGTACCACATAAAAGGGTAAAACCAAATAAACGCATTCAGATAATGCTTCCATTTTGATGATTGGTGAAGAAACCGGTTCAAGCGAGTACATTATTGGCCAAATGTAGTGTACACTTTTGCGGTTTCCTGCTTTATGTGTTATCTCTGCTGGAAGAGGCTGAGACCTCCATTGGGATCCTTATACTAATGTGTATATATTGGTAAATAATTTTAGTTCAATAAAGCTTTATTGAAACTTGACCGGAAACCTGCAGTTAATCTAGAAAGGGAGACAAAAATAAGGTAGTTCTGTTCATCTTGAACAACATACAATGAGCATGACGAAACAGCAGGTTCAGGAAAAACTCCCACCCCTTTCCACTTTAGCAGAGTAAATGTGTCTCCTCTCCAGCATTCACTCTTCTAAAGTGGAAAGGGGCGGCAGGAGTTTCCGCTGAATTCTTCGCCTGTCACCGACTATATAGTCACACTTTTTCTGGGCATTTTATTTGAGGTGTTTTGCTCGATACCTAAAGGGCAGTATGGATGCATGGCAGTACATTCACTAATTTCGATTACCGGATGTAGATAGCCTTGCATATCCCATGACAGCACTTTAGAACGACAAAAGAGTGCTCTTCCTAAATCCATGTCGTTTTGAATCTAAAAGAGTACCCCATTTAAAATTTTTTTTTTCATACACACTGAGCATTGAGATAGTTGCATCATTTTGCGAACCTATGCTTGCAACAATATAAATTGTATTTTTCGGTAGTTTCGTATAAGGCTAAAACTGATCTTGTACCAAATCTCCAGGAAGTCAACTAAATCCACGCATATTATTAAAAACACCATAAGGCAGATGATATTGAGCAGCGTAAAAATATTTAGACTTATTTACTTTAAAACAGTTTAATTTGATTTAAATCACTAGCTATAAAATAGCAACTCCTTATCAATAGATGTATTTTTAAACGTGGCATATTGATCAATCTGTCCGATCACTGAAAACAATGCGGAAAAAATAGTTACGCAACTTAAAGTTCAATTAGCAACTTTTTATTGATGTAATCCCAGCCATACTAGAAAGATTTATTTATTTTTTAGCTGCTGGAAAGGTCCATTGGCTATTTTATTTTGCGTTCTGATTTGCTTGTAATAAATAGGATATGCTACATAACTGACGAACGATGTGTAAGGGAGAAAGAAAGCTCCGATAAGACTCCGCTTTGCTCAGAAAAGCACTGCTCTGCTCGTGGTCAGTCCGATATAAATCATCCTTGCTCGACGATTCATTCAAATGGAAAACAAATGCACATAGAAACCATCAAGTGAGAGACCAATGCTGATTAAAAATTAAAAAAAATCATTGTTTTGTTTAGTGACTAATGGTTTTCTGATACATTATTGATATAGTGACATTAAAATAGTTTATTAGCAAAATGATATGTAAAGGCTGAGATCGAGCTGCAAACATTTGACACAAATATCCCACTTCCTCGTTTTTTCAGCGTGGCTTTCAACCATCATCGTTAATTCAGCTTTGATATCTTTTTCTTGGTAAGAAGTAGGCAACAGGTATAAAAGCATTGTAGAGAAAAGCTATCATAATGCTGCCTTTTCGATACTGTGCAAAGATAGGCTGAAGCAATCAAAACATTTCCCAAATTTAGTATTGCAGTTTTGCTCCATTTCGTACTTCGTTACTCCATTAGGCAATTATTGCACTGATTTCACACACTCGAGTGTACCCCAATAGAATTAACGCATACTTAGGTCGTTGAGGTGAATAAAACCGGACACCCCACGTGCCTCTGTAATAACAGGGAAGCTTCTCCTTCAGCAGGTAAGCACTGCGGGAAAGTCGCAGGGAGAGAGGCGCCTCCGTTGTCCCGATCGTTCTCGTTCCCATCAAATTAAAAAGATGCCCATGTAGCTGCATCTTTTTTTCTTTTTTATGTTTCATTTCGAAGTTGGTAAGTTTAGTGCGAGGAAACAAAAAAGTTCACGTACAGCGGCTGTTCACCGACCGCCGCACCGTATGGTCAGGCTTCCCTGCGGCGCGCATGCGCACTGGGGGAAAGTATGCCCATGGGAACTATGGAACGTTTTTCTTCATTTTAATTGCTGCTTAGACTCGACGTAATCGCTGGTGTTTATAATACATAAGGCACTTTTGTTTTTAACTCTATCAGTCTCGCAAAATCCAAACGCTGAAAGACGAGCGCAAGAAACTGAAAGCTGATGTCGCATTCTATTCTCGCGCCCTCCGTCCTTTCACGCCTTATTTGAGGCAAGTTCAGTTCATCATCCATTCATGAACGCGATAATTATGAAAAAATTCGGGTGTTGAAAAATAAGCCTCGTATTTTCTTCGAGCTGAAATATGTGCTTTCACAATATGCGAACGTTTCACACCAACCAGTTAGAGTTCTAATTTTGTTTGCATAAAGTCCCCCGAGCTAAAATAGGACCGCGAAATGTAAACTCTTTCTGGTAGTTTCCACGTTCCAGAGTTCGGCATGTTTAACTGGAATAGGCCAAATCTGCTGCACTTCAGATTCGGCAAAGTTCGGTATATGCCGAACTTTTAAAGGAAAGTTCGGCAAATATTTGGCGAAAATTCGGCAAATGTCGGCGCACGCGCGAGAACGCGACGCGGCCCTGGATTGCAAATGGACGCCGTGCGGTCGTGCAGTTAACCATCGGACAGTGTAGAACAACCAGCGGTTACGGCGAGGTTTGGGAGTAGGCAACATGGTAACTGCGTTTGTCAGCCTTTGCCGAGTGAGGTTCTCTTCAATAATTTCTCCCTCAAGAACAGAAGATCGACCAGTAATTTACGCATTTCACTGCGCAAGTGGCAGATGATGCGGCACATTCTGGATGACGCAATTTTCATTTGACCTTTTTAGTGATGCAACGAGGTATTGAAGCATTGACTCGCATTTACATTAAAGCACTCCTTGCAATTATTACAGCCCTGTTTTCGACTCACAACAAGTTTGTGCCAAACCAATCTAATATTGCTTTTTAATTAGCGTTATTTCGTGGTTTTCATGTATCTACATAAAACTAACCACAGAAGTATTGTGCTCGAAGTTGCACATCCGACATTCCTAACTCTTCCCATCTCCCAAAACGTCCGTGCGTGTATTAACACCAGTAACCGGCATTTTAAATGTTAAAAACGAGACGTTGTAAATATGGGACGCACAGTTTCATGCAAAGCTGACGTCAAGTGACTCAAATAAAACAAAACATGCATATTTACAAAAATACTGTTATCTGTTCTGGTGTAGGCTCAGCCACCGTTGCATTCGTTTTCGCGCACGAAACGGTGACTTTCAGAGAAAGTAAAAACGCAGTGTTATTGCCTTTATTTTAACAATGTACACAGACTTGCAGGCTTGCACTGATGAGGCCTCCAAACCGAAACTCTCGTAGCGTGATTCGTGACTGCGGCCGCTGCTACCCAACCCATAGAGATCATACATACTAACTCTAGAGGAAAATGTCCGCCATTTTCCCATGCATTCCGGCTGCCGGAAGCGGCGGAGCATGCAGGCAGACCGTTGGGGTCCCACACATGGTTACCAACTGCCTTCGATTTCACGAATATAATTATATCATCAGAGCAGTTTCATGAGCTTCAATAATCCACGAACTTACCGGTGGAAAGATATTCGCGTTCCTTTCGAAGCTTTCTTTTGCATAGCGCGCAGATGTACGGCTTCGCGTCGACGCTAAACGGCTTCGCGGGTGGGGCGCGAGTGCGCACCCCACGAATACGAAACCGCGCAACCACCAGATTTCCGAAATATCGACAGAAGGGAAGTTAATGCGGCGTAATGTGTATATCACTTTTTATAAGCGTTAGAATAGCTCGGAATATATTTTACAACGTTAAATTATCACTGTTTATATGCCAACAGTTTTCAGTTTTCGCGATTACCATTATCGTCTTTCAGCTGGCAACATTGGTTCCTTTTCTCGTGTTTTGTCGTCTCTTTCGCGATCTTTCACTCGGGACTCCGGATGTCGGCGCACGGGATTCATAGAGTAACACAGTAAACGAAAAGAGTGGCCACTGAGCCAACGTTTATAGATACTTCTCCAGTTCCCGAACTGCCCCTCTCCAGGCGGGCGCGACCGATCCCTAGGGACTGCGAGGGCGCTGCGATCGAAGCTTGCGCGTGTGTGCCGGCCAGGCCAGCTCCGGTTACGTGGTTGGGCTTGCATTTTCGCTCGCTGTTCGCGCTGTTTGTTACGTGATCTGTTGGTTTTCTGCCCTTCGAGTGTGTGATTGCTTTCGACGGTTTGTGATACGACGTTCGTTGTGACGTGACGTATGCACTTTTTCGCACGCAAAAAGTGCCAAGAAAACGATAGTGCCATAAGGGCCCAAAGAGAAAGGAAAAAGGCCAAGCTTGTATAGTGGAGCTTTAACTGTAACAGGCTTTGTTTTGCGCGTGATTTGAAGCCCTTTTTTATTTTTTGCGAGTTAGCTAAATAAAATTGATTGTGTTACGGCTTGTGTAATGTGTTGTGCATGAGCAGTTTCTGTAGATACTTTACTAAATTGCAAGTTGAGCAAATCTTCTAAAATAGCATAGGTAAGATCGATATATTTTGTAAGACAAAAAAGAAAAAACAAATGCCCAGGACGGCGCGATTGCGACGCGCAGCTTTTTTTTTTTTTTTCGCGACATTAAATCACTACGTGCGTTCTGTGAATATATAAAATAAATTCATACCGACCGCGCGAACGATCCTCGTCTCGCTCGTTTTTATTGACGACGTGAGGCAACGAAGCATAGTGACAACCGCTGCGGGCCAAGGCTGAACCGCTTGCACGTACGTATTATTTTCGGTGTTACATCATTTGCAAGTTACCTTCTGTTCAAAAACGACCGAAATTAAAATAATAGCGCGTTACTCGCGAAATCAGCCGAGATCCCGGGCTGCAGTAGGCGTGCTGAACATTGCGCGCAAGGGAGCGGCGATCGTCCTGATGGCGCAACCTTCGACCGCAGCGCTGCGGTGGCGGGGACCGCGCCGGGCCGCCTCCTCCCCACAGGCGCGCCGAGGAGATACGGAACTGGAGAAGTATCTATAAACGTTGACTCGAGCCGATTCGCGGCCCAGGAGCTAGGGACTACGACGACCGTTCAGTGGCTCTGCGGTCACACACTTAATTTAGACATTTCTCATATTTTCACCCTTGATAAATAATTCTACTCTATAACCTAACATTTAAAAATTAATAGCAGCTCCAAATTCGCGTAATCTCAAATTGACTTGTGCTATTTTTGTTTCCCAGCTGATGACGCCAGGAACAAAGTTCTTCCGAGTTCCACGAGACGACAGGTTGTCCTTTGTGTCAACAACGTACTGGATGCATAGCTCTAATGAAAACAGGAAAGAAAGCTGAATGTTAAATCAAAACTCATTTCACATTTTAAATGTGCTTTAATTCTGTTAGTACTAAATTTAGTTTTAAAACATTGCATTCCTTGATAACCAGACTGTGGTGGACTTGCTTCCCAGCCTTACAAGGCAGACTGAATTACAACTTCGTTGCTACGTGGACTAACATGACATGCAAGGAAAGCACAACTCGGTGTTTTTTTTTTATTGAGACTGCAAGATGTTTAATGTTTCTATAAATGAGCAAGGCAGTTTCTAAAACTAGCTGATGCCCATTGTCAGCACTGGTATAAAACTACCGAACTCCTAAAAAAAGTTACACTTCTTTTTATAGCAGTGCACACTTTTAACCAGTCTGTAAAATGGTGTATGTGTGCAGGCAATAAATAACTACTACATTCTGAAGCACTAATAGTTTGCTTGTCACCTCCATGTGAAACCACAATATCCAAATCATTGTGGTCAAATATTTTATTTTGAACGAAGGAAGAAAATAAAAAATAATGAACTTCACTACATCTTGCAGGTCAAAGGCGTCGCTGAAGTATGCCAAAAGAGACAACCTTCTGCGAAAATCGTCCAGTGAGCTACATGCGAAGTATATCGTCTGCAGCAGTCACTTCACAGCGCGTGACTTCATGGACCCTGGGCCAACAAAGCTAATGAAAACCGCTGTGCCTTCAGTTCGCCCATCGACATATTCAGATACTGAGAGAGCTAAAGGTAAAGATTGATTTAACTATCTATATACGAAAAGTATATTACTTGTGTAAAACTTTATTTGAACCAGGGTGTCGAACCGGAACCGAACCGAACCGAAAACCGGATCAAAACCGTTATTTTTTGCCGAACCGGAACTGAACCGAACCGAAATCTTCGCCGCCATCTTGGAACTAAACCGGAACCGAACCGAAAAAAATATAACGGTAACCGGTTTAAAACGGTTCAAGGTAATTTATTTTTTATTTTTTTGTTAGTATCACAAAATCAACATATGGGAATAAAAAATTGGCGGCTGTATATCTATCTATTGATCAAATCGTCATATACAGAATTGCTATGTATTGTAAATTGTGGGTTTTCGGGGCGCTTGTGTATTGGCATTATGATTAACCATGCGTCACGTTGTCACGTGACGTCATGCTGTCAATACATGTTGTCAAGTAATGTCACGCGACCTCGTGACGTCACGCGACTCACCGCGTCAACTCGATTTAATTTGTGGAAGTCACTAGATGTATTAACCTTGTTGACAGCGTGACGTAACATGACATCACGATTCTTTACCGAGGGTGACGTGACACCGTGACGTAAGCGATTTTTATAACCTTTAGTCGAGTGCTCGGGTTCATGACAATCAGCATCGCCAAACATTCGGGTAACGGCTCATGTCAATTAAATATGATAATAGCCCAACTCTAACAATATCTGAAGCTCAGCCCAAGTTTTTGCTTTCCAAATCCTAGCCGCCTAGGGCATGACTATGATGAACACTGACAGTATATAATTAGCGTCAGATCACGTGGCCGCTTGTCCAAATGGCGAGCTGAGGAGGGGATCGACCAGCTGTCTCTTTCCTTTATTTTTTCTGCGTCTGCTATTGCGCGGAGGGGAAACTAATGGATGTTTTCGCAAGTTATCAACGTCAGGGGTTACCTCTTAACAGTATTTATTGAAAGTACAAAAATATGTTTCAAGACCAATTTTACATCATTCAGGCACCCAAACATTTTTTCGTTGTTGCTGAACTGCATCAGAAAGATGTCCCCGAGAATAGAAGTATTGAAATGACTAAAGGCGACTTATTAATATGACATTACATAAAGCTTCATGTGTGTACGGAAGGAATAGCTAAAAAAAAAGATTTTAGTGACCTCAGAGGGACAGCCGAACGTTGGCAGTCGCTGTAAGTCTCACACGAGCGTCGTTCTCAAGTTATTGCCCAAGTTTCGACCCCTCTGTATTTTGCTTAAAAGAGCTATAAAACGATTTCCATACATCACTAAATACTACTCAGGATCACTCCCTAACGTTAATAACTGACTGAACTTGACTTTGCTCTTTTTTCTAGGCAATGGCAGTCGCCAAAAAAATTAGAAAAATATGAGCATCGTTCATCCCCTCAACACGGAGCCAGAAGCGGCCACGTGGCCTGGTGCCTATCTTATGCCGCCAATTAACGTTAAGAGAATTCGGCTATCCTCATCGCCTCATTGGTTGGACACGAGCCACTACCCAAGTGTCCGCAGAGGCATTGATTGTTGCGAGCCGAAGTCGAGTGCTCACGCAGTTCTCGTGTCCAACCCATGAGCCGCGCTCGAGTTTCGTTAGGCGGGTGGTTTTGATCCTACGATTACGACATCAATCTTTGCAAAGGCAAGACTAAAAGAAATAGTCTCATTTTATCCTCGCAATTTCACCGCGACAAAGGAGCGTCTGAATCAGTGGCGGCCTGTGCGAGTATACTTGGGCCAGACTAGGACCAGTACGCCTCGGAAAAGTCATGAACATTTCAACCCGATATCGTTTTGGGACCCCTTTGAACTTCAAGTGGTGCAAAATAAAAGGAATGAAGGGCTCCTGTTAACAAGTGACAAATAAAATTGTCGAATTAGCACACACAAACAAAGGAGGCAATTCCTCAAAAACACTTTCAGCCTTTCCACTCTAGTGAAGAAGGAAGACCAGCGAAGCTGTACATATGGTGGGAATGAACTAATGGCCGGCCACAAGTCGGCAAGCCAGAGTGGAAAGGCTCGAAAGGTTGCCGCCATCTATGCGCGACGGCGGCAACCAGACAACTGGCCCGCTGGTTGTCTGGTCGCCGTCGTCACTTATAGATGGTGGTAGCTGTCCAAACTTTAGTGTCATCATTTGTTTGCTGACGGACACGATACTGAGGAAACTAGCCCTCAACAGCTCCGCTGTAAAAAGAAGTGTGTGTGCGCAGTGTGTGTGATGTGTGTGAGGTTAGTTTTAAAAACATACTGTGTTGTAAAGGTTCCTCTTTCCCGCACCTTTGGCACAGACCAAAAAGCGTTACCCAGGAAACTACTTTGTTTGCAAAAACGCTCTTGCCAAAAAAGCATGTTTTTGTCGTGCCATACGCTCGCGCCGTTCCTCACGACGATGAACTAAGAATAATAATACGTGCCTTTCAAATACTTGGCTTTCACTGAGCTTGAACCTCCTGCAGCGTGCATTTTGCATCATCGAATTCGATTTTCTCAGCAAGAAGAAATCGCAATGACCACCAGCCTATAGTGTGATGATGTCACCTTCATACGATGTTAAACAGTTCAGCTTTCTGGTGAAATGTGATGTTCGCAACACTAGCAATAGATGTCCTAATTGTAAAGTTGTGCAGTATTTATAGCAGTCTCGCGATGATATATGTCAGCCTAGAGAAATGTTAGAGCGCATGACTATTCAAGCATAGTGTTGTAAAGTTAGGGCCCAAAACAAGTGCAGATAAAATCGAATATTACATTAGCCTCCCGAGGCAGTATTTAGCGAAGTTTCGAGCTCATGCAAGTTGATGAAATGTGATTTATACTAAGATTTTAGGGATCTTCGTCTGTCCTTCGCGCTATTTATGTAAAATTATGAATTTCATTGCGTGCATCTTTATGCGTCTCTTTTTGCAGTGAGGCGTTCTGTAAAGAATTATTTAGAAAAATAACATTAATTATCTCTCTCTTTTTGAACATTTCGCGCATTTGACTTTCAATCTGTCATGTGAGCACAGAGTCCGTTTTGGCGTACCCTCCAACCCGATGTTTCACACTGCCAATCAGCCAAACAGAAAAACACTTTTACGCAGACTCCACAGCTCGCGTAGTTTCGAATATCGTCCTTCCGCGTCGGTCTCAAGCGGTTATGTGAACTTTATAAAGTAAAATGTATTGATAATTTTAAACTAGTATATTTGATTACAAACTGAATATTTGACAACGTAAATAAAGGACCGAACACCCTAAAGCAATGCCCCCCCCCCCCCCAAATTATCTGAAAGGTGTTCTGCCAATCTTTTTCGGCGTTTTTATCCTCGACAGGCACGTTGTAAGTGATACGGGACGGCCTTACACACATTTCTGATTATGAAGCTTATTTAAATAACTTTGTGTTCCTCACACATATAACTTCTCAAACATATAGAAGTCTGTTATTGCCTCTTTTACGTGGTGAACATAACTTTTACCTTTCTGTGGGCTGGACAAAAACAAAGTAAACAGAGGCGCGCGGCGGAACTATGACGATTACGCACGCAAACCATCAGAAAGTGTCCTATTAAGTATAGCTGCCATGTCGAGTAGAACGTGAAATACTTCTTCGTTTTACTTAACAGAAAAGAATCTTGGAGGACGCTTAAGCTACGCCTTTAAAAGTGAAACGCGATAGCGTTAACGGTTTCGTTTGCATCGCATCCTCATTTTCCGCGCAAGCGTGCCTCGCGTGGCCTAGTCAAAAGTGTCTGACTCGCAAGCGAGGGGTCATAGGTTTGAATCCCGCCTAAAATTTTTAATTTTTTTTCTTTAAGGCAAAGGAATTACTTTAAAAAGTGAAATCATTTCAGAAATACGGTGACCTTTAATTCGCATAACATGTCATGTTTTAATCACTCTCATTCCACGCGTGATGTCACGTTTCACGTTAGCATTGTGGGTTGTTTGAAATTCTTGCGCGAGGGCATGTGGCTTTGACGTCATGACCCTATCGACCAATCAGGATTTTCCGGTCACGCCACCGACATCGACGTTTCTGCGACATGAGCTCCTTAACCCTGTCGCGTTAAAATCATCAATTAGCAAGGGTGATGCTCATTTGCAAATTAAATTGACCGGCATCTTGTCAAGAACAAACCTCAACAGCCAGGCTATGCCAGCTTACCCTGTATAAGAAAATGTTCACTTGGGCAAGCGCTATTCTGGGCCAGATTCGATCTGAGTGCGAAGGTGCGTATAGATTAGAGTGAACAATTGCGATTACTCCTTGCTGCATGATTAGTCACATGCATCCGGTGCTGAGTGCAAACAATGTTTGGTTAGAACAGCAAGCATTTTAATTGCCGCTCGGTGTTTCTTTAAAAAAATATACTGAAAGAAATTATCCTAAAACTTTTGTGACATTTTGAAAATTTCATTGCTTTTAGCTCAGTTGTGTTGTTATCATATACATATATATTGTAAAGCGTATTTCGTACACCATGTTTCATTATATATATGGCCACGAAGTGCTTATTTCATAATTTTATGAGATGTAATTATTTCTTTAGTTCAAAGACACAAGCACGATTTCACTTTTAATACTGCGACGCAAAGTTCTACTAATCACGGGTATTTTAGGCGACCACCACACTTCGCTACAACGTTTTATACCGTGTGAATAGATAAACTTGAATTTTAGAATTTTGCTTAAACACGAAGAAAGGACAAGAAAATACAGTATAGTTCCAAATTTCAAGCTGATCTATTTACAGGTATGTACCAAAAGGCTCAACTCTTTACTGTTGTACTTAAACATTTTGATTCAGGTAAAATATATGTTACTGGTAAACAAAGGGATGTTGAGTCGTATGAACACGACGTAATGTACGTTAATGTAAATTTTCTTCTACTCTTGCGTCGAAATTAAATAACCGAATTTCATATTTTTGGTACCTAAAAAACAAAAGTAAATTGCACGGACGATCGAAGAAGCTATATAGTTAATCGTTTCACGGCGTAAATAGTGTATATTGCCAGAACAACGCGTAAAATATATTCTCAGTTTAGCGGTTCAAACCGGTTCGAACCGGTTCGAACCGGTTTGAACCGTTATTTTTTGCTCCCCGGAACTGAACCGGAACCGAACCGAAAGCCGTGAACCCGAACCGGAACCGAACCGATAAAAATTTCGGTTCGACACTCTGATTTGAACACAATACTGCTTCTACGGCTTCACAACCTAACTTCTAATAGACGAAACTCTTCCAGACTCCATGGAAGCAACAACCCCACCGTGCGGCGCAGACCCCATGGAGGCTACAGCTTCATCATGCAGTGCAGCCTCCAGCTTCCGGCCCAAAGAACCCTGAACCGCTGCCCATGGTGAGGAAGGATTTGTGTTTGGAAACAACAGCCTGCGTCTAACAGACAAATTTTTCCAGACTCCATGGAAGAAACAACCCCACCGTGCGGCGCAGACCCCATGGAGGCTACAGCTTCATCATGCAGTGCAGCCTCCAGCTTCCGGCCCAAAGAACCCTCAACCGCTGCCCATGGTGAGGAAGGATTTGTGTTTGAAACAACAGCCTGCGTCTAACAGACAAATTTTTCCAGACTCCATGGAAGAAACAACCCCACCGTGCGGCGCAGACCCCATGGAGGCTACAGCTTCATCATGCAGTGCAGCCTCCAGCTTCCGGCCCAAGGAACCCTCAACCGCTGCCCATGGTGAGGAAGGACTTGTGTTGGAAACAACAGCCTGCGTCTAACAGACAAATTTTTCCAGACTCTATGGAAGCAACAACCCCACCGTGTGGCGCAGACCCCATGGAGGCTACAGCTTCATCATGCAGTGCAGCCTCCAGCTTCCGGCCCAAGGAACCCTCAACCGCTGCCCATGGTGAGGAAGGACTTGTGTTGGAAACAACAGCCTGCGTCTAACAGACAAATTTTTCCAGACTCCATGGAAGCAACAACCCCACCGTGCGGCGCAGACCCCATGGAGGCTACAGCTTCATCATGCAGTGCAGCCTCCAGCTTCCGGCCCAAAGAACCCTCAACCGCTGCCCATGGTGAGGAAGGACTTGTGTTGGAAACAACAGCCTGCGTCTAACAGACAAATTTTTCCAGACTCCATGGAAGCAACAACCCCACCGTGTGGCGCAGACCCCATGGAGGCTACAGCTTCATCATGCAGTGCAGCCTCCAGCTTCCGGCCCAAAGAACCCTCAACCGCTGCCCATGGTGAGGAAGGACTTGTGTTGGAAACAACAGCCTGCGTCTAACAGACAAATTTTTCCAGACTCCATGGAAGCAACAACCCCACCGTGTGGCGCAGACCCCATGGAGGCTACAGCTTCATCATGCAGTGCAGCCTCCAGCTTCCGGCCCAAAGAACCCTCAACCGCTGCCCATGGTGAGGAAGGACTTGTGTTGGAAACAACAGCCTGCGTCTAACAGACACATTTTTCCAGACTCCATGGAAGCAACAACCCCACCGTGTGGCGCAGACCCCATGGAGGCTACAGCTTCATCATGCAGTGCAGCCTCCAGCTTCCGGCCCAAAGAACCCTCAACCGCTGCCCATGGTGAGGAAGGATTTGTGTTGGAAACAACAGCCTGCGTCTAACAGACAATTTTTTCCAGACTCCATGGAAGCAACAACCCCATCGTGCGGCGTAGACCCCATGGAGGCTTCAGCTCCATCGTGCAGTTCGCCCTTGGAGTTCCGACCGGTGACACCGTCCACATGGTCCTCCTCTGAACCAGTTGGAGCTTGTAAGTGTCCCATTTCTTTTGTTCACCTGTGTGCCCATATGCTACTACTCATATAACTAAAATTCATGCCTGTCAAGGTGAATATTAGTTTGTCTACTTGTCCGGGGATGGGCTTTTCATGCAAAACCTGTAATATACCTTACCTACTGTGTTGTCAAGGCATAGGGTGGAAACTTGTAAATTTAGCCAACATAGCTTCAAAAGCCCAGTTTCCCATGATTTCTAATTGCCTGTAGTTTAGGGGCATATTATCTACTTGCAGATTATGTCACTGTAAGATAATGTTGGCTGTGCTGGTTATAAGCAGAACTGCTTACCTCCTTTGATTTCATAATTTTTTTTAGCCGTTTCAGGTACTTCTACGCCTCCTCTGCGCAGTTTTGCATCGAGACCGAAGGACATCATAAGGCGTCTCCAGGCCAAGATTTCAAAGTACCGGAAGACCATCGCTAGGCTGCACAAGCAAGAGAAGAATATGCCTCGATCAGCTTCGGAAGCCCTCAACATCATTCGCCCTCACGTGACAGACGAGGTATTTCACCTACTGTCAAGCCATGTTAAATTAAAATCCAAGGGCAAGGGAAAACGATTCCCGTTATTTGAAAAAGTTTTCTCTTCATCTCAACTTCCGTGGGCCGCGGGCATACCGTTTTTTGTCTCGTTATCTCACTCTTCCTAGTCAGCGCACACTAAGAAGATGGCTGTCGGATGTCAAAATGACACCTGGAATTATACCAGGCATTATGTCATCCAATTTTACAAAAACACAATCATGGAGTAAGCGCGATCGCGTCTGCACTCTCGTCTTCGACGAGATAGTGTTAACAAAAATACTTGCCATATGACGTGTCACAAGATGTTGTTCATGGATTTACGGATGATGGCTGCGAACGAACCTCAACGATTGCCGACAGAGCCCTGGTTATCCTTCTCTCCGGAGTTTCCCGGAGATGGGTTCAACCAGTTGCCTGTACGATTGGGCACACGTCTTCGCCATCTACCGTAATCCGGAACCTGTTGGTCTCGCTCACTAAGCAGTTGCAAGACATTGGAATTACAGTTAAAGCTGAAATTTGTGACCAAGGGGCTTCCAATGTTAGCTTAGCAAATCAGCTTGGTGTCTCTGTGGCGCAGCCCTTTTTTCGTAAGAAGTGAACGCGTTTACTTCATTTACGATGTTCCCCATTTAGTGAAAACAACTCGGAACAGCCTGCAGGCCCACAGGCTTCATATCGAAAATGAGATTGTGGACTGGGCAGTGTTGCCCGGCTGCTACATGCGCTTTTAACGCTTTCATTAGTAATGTGACCCAGTGATGCCAATAAACCCAACAAATATTGCACTTTTCCTCCGCCAGGTGGAGTCAAGTAGATATTTTTTTTTGTAATTTTCGCGCATGGGCACAAAAGTCGAACTTTACTCGAACCTTTGTGAAACATCATGTTGAAGGTTCGAAAAAGCTTGAGGTACACCTAAGCATTTCTTATGAGTTGTGAATGCGAAAGCATGCAAGCCGCTCGTCCGCTCCCTTTGCCGTCTACTCGTCCGCTCCTTTGTTGTCTGCTGCGTACTAGCGCGCGCGCGCTTCGGGATCTCGGAGGCCATGGCACAGCGACCAATGGGAGCCCCGTCGACGCGCGCCAGCCAATGGAACCGAAGGCGAAACCATGGAAACTAGGAGCCGTTTTCGCGCTTCAAACTGATGACGTCAGCTCGCTCTATGAGACAGTTAATGCTTTCGCATTAAAAAGTCGAACTTGGTCGAACTCGAACCTGGGCAAGTTCGCGACATTCCTAGTTTTGACTGCGCGGGAGAGGCAGGAGTTGTTGTCAATGGCGATGCAATGTCCTGCTCGCACCTAGCTTCTTTTTTTTTTTTACTTTTCAAACCTTTATATAAGATAACACTCTTGAGATTTGTTTTATATTTATACTTTACTCTCGAGGTTTGTTTTATTGTATAAATTTATAGAACGCGCAATTACATCAGGACACAGCCGCGCAAAACGGTCAAAATAGTAAAAACCATAAATCAAGAAGTGTAGAAAAAAGCCCCTTCCAACCGAGATGTACCCGACAACTGGAGGTCCGACTTTCTACCTGCGTACGGGTTGACGGTGGCGTGCTGTGCAGAGAAGAGGCGCAAGGAACGACGCCAGAGCTGCGGCGCGAAAGCTCAACTTCAAAATGTTTTTTTCCTCTTTAGAACAAAATTACTTTAATTTAACCTTCAATAACAAAAGGAAATAAACTCTTTTGTAGAAGTTGCCATGTTACGTATTTTTCTTTGGGCCACCTCAAGGCAGAATTGACGGCTCTTTGAACGGCAAAACACAATTTTGCACACATTTAGTTTTGTTTTTCTTTTCTGCAAGGTATTTAGTTGCACGGCCTGAAACCTTTTTTGTGTACCGTATACCTACACGGCTGTGAATAAGAGTATTTACAGTCGCATGCAGCAAAGCCATAGTTTGCAACAAGACTGAATATGCTAAAATGTTCGTATATTCTTTTTTTTAAACTGCTTCGGGCAAGCCAAATTCCATGATCATGATCCTTATTACATAGGAATCCAAATACCGTAGGGTTTTGAGGCAAAAATATTCCAGTGTTCCGTGAAAAATATCTTACTTTTCATCAATTATTGAGTGACTCGTAGTTCCACCCCCTTTTACTAGTTTAAACCACCATCACCCCATGCAATTTGTTTTTCGTCAACAAAATATGTTAGAGGCACCACAAACGCTGCGGTGAAGAGCCATCAATTTTATTTTAGGAATCGGAGGTGGCCGTGGGACCTTTGGCATGGCATGAAGAAGTCCTGGTCACTTGATGCCGCCCGTCGTTTAGGCATCGCGTTTCGAGCCGCCTTCGGGTACAAAGGGCACAACAGGTCTGCTATTGCTACGCGCTGGCGGCACCTACGATTATTCCACGATACCCGCCGTTTCTTCCCTTGCAGCCGGAAAGACGGACAAGGGAAAGCGGCAGAAAACTCCGTTCTTTCTTTGGACCTAATCGTGTCAGCTATCGTCGAAGGTGGCGTGCTGTGCGGCGAAGAGGCGTAAAGAAGCGACGCCGGGTTGTGGGAGCAAGAGTTGAACTTCAAAAATTGTTTTCTCGCTTTAAACAAAAATAACTATGATTAAACTTTCAGAATCAAAAGATTATTGATGGTTCTTCTAAATCCACTATATTTTATATTTTTACTTGGACCAGCACAGGGTGAAATAAACGGCCGTTTGTGCGTCAAAACGCACTTTTTTGAAACATCAGTTTACAGCGAGATATCTAATTGAGCGGTTTTAAACATTTTTTATAGATTATATATCTGCAGGGCAGCCGGTAAAAAGTTATAATAAGTCCCGGGAGCAAGTAAATATTTTTTTATAAAAAATAATAATATTTTCAAAAAGTTTTAGGTTTTTAAAAATATTTAAATTAAACAAATATGCACAAGCCCAACCATATTGTAAGTCAAATGGTGTGCAAATGTAAGAAAAATATTGTTAGGTGTTTCACTAAAAAGCTGATTTTTCATCAATTATTGGGTGATGCCTAATTTCACGCTGTTTTTAAAAGTTAAAACCGCGCCCACGTCATCAAAAAAATATTTCGGCCAAAAATATTTCAGGGCATGGCTACGGACATTGCGGAAACGGCCATGAATTATTTTGTTAAAAATCGGAAGGGGTCGAGCGCAATGTCTGAGACGTTTGACATGGAATGTCCCATCTATGATCAATAACTTAAAATACAAAAATATACGCGTAGCTTGTCGTTTCCGCTGTCGTTCATTTGAAGATTGCCACCAAAGCAAATATTTTTTAGCAAAACTTCAATATTCATTCCAAACCCGTGCCGAAGTTGAGATGAAAAAATAAAAGGCGCTTACAATCCCCTGTAACGCCGAATTAGAGCGCAGCTCTTGAAGAGGAGAAGGGGAAGGTACGGAGGAGAGGAGGGTATGCCCCTCCTCCTTATCCGTACCCTCCCCTCCTCCTCCCCTGGTTCACTCCATTTAGCGGGAAGTTGTCGCTAAATTTAGTGGAAAAAGATCACCGCTAAATTTAGTGGGCAATTTTTTTCTCCTAACTTTTACGGGGATTTTTTTCTGCTCAATTTTGCGGGGACATTTTGCCGCTACATTTAGCCGGGAAAGTTTTTCACTGAATTTAGCGCTGCAATCTTCCCGCTAAATTTAGCAGGCAATTTTTACGCTAAATTTGGCAAGAATATTTTTCCGCTAAATTTATTGAGGAATTTTTTTCCGCTAAACTTTGCAAGAACTTTTCCGCTAAAATTAGCTAAACATTTTTAAGCTAAATTTAATGGGAACGTTTCCTGATAAATTTAGCGGGGAATTTTTTCTGCTAAATTTAGCGGCGAATTGTTCCCGCTAAATAAGCCGTAAAAGTTTTCACTAAATTTAGCAGGAAGTTTTTCCCACCAAATTTAGCAAGGAATATTATCCGCTAAATTTAGCGTGAAGTTTTTCTGCTAAATTTAGCGGGAATTTTTCCGCTAAATTTATCAAGGAAACTTGTTCGTTAAATTTAGCGTGAAAATGTTTCCGCTAAATCTAGAGCGGTCCGCTAGCGTGCAATTTTTTTTCGCTAAATTTAGCATGAAAAAATGTTCCGCTAAATTTAGTGTGAAACGTTTTCCGCTAAATTTAGCCGGGAAATGTTCCCATAATGCAACGCGCGGTGACGTCAAATGTGACGTCACTCGTGACCTTCGTGACGTTACGTGTGACGTCATTATGGGGAACGTCCCATAATACAACGCGCGATCACCGTTCAAGCCGGAGACAGGCGCCTAAGAGCTGCGCTTTAAAAAGTGACACGGTCACAAATCTCAGTAACGCTAAATTAAAGCACAGCTCTTGAGGAGGAGGGAAGGGTATGCCCCTTCTCCACCTTCGTACACCTCTCCTCCTACATCCCCTTCTCTCCCGTCCTCCCTCATCCTCTTCTCCACGCCTCCCTTCCTCCTCATTTCCTGCTCCTCCTCGTCCTCTCCTCTCCTCCTCCTCTATACCCCCTCGTCCTACAGTTTTCCCGCTAAATTTAGCTGAAAAATTCATACCACGTAAAGTCAACACAAGTTCGAGTTTCCCGCTATATTTAGCGGCGAAAATGACGTCACATGACTTGCTGTCATGTCACCTAGGAACAAAATTTGTTTCTCCGCTAGATTTAGCGGGAAAATTGGCGTCACGTGACCTCAACACCCATTCAATTTCCCGTTAAATTTAGTAGGGAATCGAATTGGTGTTGAGGTCACGTGAAGTTAATTTTCCCGCTAAATATAGCTCGTTACGCTGACACCGACGGCGACGCCGACGCTGCGAAACACGCAAACGGGCGCCTAAGAGCCGCGCTTTAAAATCTCAACTACAGATAGAAACCAACTAACTTTAGTGCATTCTTAAATCTCCTGGGATTGCGGGCTGTGTAATCAGCGCAAGGAGCTGGTAATTTAGTGTCTCAAGGTTTTTGCATATATATTTATTGAGTTACTTTTAATGCGAAAGCATCAACTGTCCCATGGAGCGAGCCGACGTCATCAGCTTCGAAGCCGCGCCAAACGGCACCTAAACTCCTGTCTTCAAGTGTAGCCGGGTAACAGCTTCGAAACCACGCGAGAAGCCTAGCCAAACGGCACCTAGCTTCCCCGATCCCAAAGGAGCGGAGCGAAGATGGTGAATTTCGGCTTCGATCCCATTGGCTGGCGCGCGTCCTAGTTTCAAGAAACGAGGCTCCCATAGGCCGCTGCGCGTCAGTTGCAACGCCCGCCACCCCATGGCGCTGCGTGTTCGCGAGGACAGCGGCTCCTCCGCTCCACGCCCAAGGTCAGCGCGCGCGCTCAACCGCCGACGCAAGTACGCCGAAGACAAGATAAGGAAGGGGAAGAGCTGTGCGCATGGTTTCGCATTTACAACTCATAAGTACTCAGCTGTACCTCGAGCCTTTTTATTAAAACTGTTAGTCTTATAGAATGCCTTTGCACGAATTAGCAAGCAATGCGCGAAATCCAACGGCACTAACCACTGATACGAAGTTTACACAACCTTGATATCTGGAAGGAAAAAATAAAGCAGCGCAAAACAGTCATTCTACAATATTGACATCATATATAAGGCCAAAGTACGTAAATACAGAAAACCTGGTGTTTCTTTTAGGGGGGAGGGAGGTTAAATGAAGTTAAGGTATCCAAGCTCTCAGTGTTAAACATGTAGCATCGGGTTCAAATGAAATGAGAACCCTGACGGATTCTCGACCCGACTGCCGGCGCAGCTTCCAAGCTTGCGTTGCGCCTGGCGAGGTTCAAACGAATCGAAGTAGGGCGCTGCGAGGTTGTGCGTCCTACTCTGATGTGTATGAACCTCGCCAAGCACAACCCAAACTCGGGAGCCGGGCCGGTAGTGGGCACCAAGTTCCGTCACTTTTCGGATTGTATTCGAACCCGATGGTACCTTGGTGTAAACTATATGAACAGCAAGCCTCGCAGATAGTCCATAGCCATACGCCATCAGCAAACACTTCATCTTTTAACTCCCCGCTTATCTGTTTGTTACGCATGATGCAGCAATTCCTCCCAAACGGCGGCAGCCAAATTAAAACAGTAAAATAATGGGAGGCTGGAAAGGTGCATAGGAGGGGAGGTAAAAATAGCAGGAAGTTCGCTGCCCGCACTTTCATATCGCGCTAAAGGTCGATACGCCACGTGGGATCAAAATCTGGAACTAGGTCTCTTTGATCCGGAATCCTGGCCATGCCTGGCGGCGACGACCCACCGATTACAATTCGAAGAAAGGGTAAAAGCACAGGCGAGCTGGTGAAGAACTTCCATCGTAAACCGGAGACACGGCAAAAATAAAAAAAAACGGACAAAACAATTACAATTTAGCGTGTCGAGTTATCTATCGTACTTCCCCGAAAGAAGGCACACTTTTGTTTAACAATTTTGGCGTGCAAATACCGTGGTAGTTTATGTTGAATGTCATGCTAAATCTTCGCGAAACCGAAGTTAGTTTTGCGCAGCAGTGCATGGGTTACCCTGCGGTATTGCGGCGAGAAGAGATAACGTTGAACGACAAGTAAGATCGCCTCTGCAATAAGCATGGTGGAAACTTGAAATTGGCGCATTCTTACACAAACAGCGTCAAAGTTTGCACTGAGTGCTGTTATAGTGTACTTACAGGTAAATAAAAGTCTCACACACAGTTTTTCCGGAAAGAGGGATATACGTCACCGTGTTAAGAGATGGCATTGTTCACATCACGAGCACTTGCTAATCCCCGTGCTCCGCAGAGAGTAGAGTAAAATATGTACACATCGCGACACTTAGCGCGAACACGGCATCGGCGCATTTTTGCATTTTACTTCTAAATAGTATTAGCGAGCACGAAAGTTTATCGCTTACATTATATACCTAAATGAGCTCTTTCCGTAGCAATAATAACTTGGATGACATCCCTTGCTTTTAAAGAGAAAAACTGGAAAAACCGGCAATCGCTTGTTCGCGCTAGCAGTGTCGCGCTCTGAACCTGTCCTGCCATTGCATACGCTCGGGCAAGAAGGAGAGATCGCGTCAATCGATGAGAGCGAATAGTATCACGCTGTGTGTAGAAAGCATGGAGGAGTCTTAAAGTCGCTGCACTCTTGAAGCATCAAAGTTGAAAGTTTGTCGCTGCTCTTAATTCCGTCGAAGAAAGGCAAATTTATTCCAATGTCACACTGTCAACATTGGTGCTCTTGGTGCAAGCATAAGACGACTACAAGCTTTTATCATGTGTTTTACGGACAACATAAAACTTGTTGTTGAAGACATGTATTGTTCTCGGCGGAACGGTGGGACAACCCTCTGCACTCGGCAAAGTGGCGGAATATAGAGATTAGCAAGGATCCATGATGTGGCACACGTGAGCTCGGTACCCGATGATGGCTCATTGCGGAAAAAAATGTCTCTTGTGCGAATTCACCGGAAGCATTCTGTACTTTGTTGTTTGGAAAGCGGAAAGTTAAACTATCCCAAGAGGCGCTTGGTTTCTCCGATGTGGGCGAGAAATTTAGTACGCCGGTATCATGATCATCCAGATCGTAACGAGCGGACACGTGGTTAAATTCAAGGATTCCTGTTTTATGAGCAGCTATGTTTCACACTGCATTCTCGGCCCCATGTGTTCTGAAGACAAGTGTGCCACTGAACAAGCGTATGCCTCGTTCTGCAGTCGGAAGAAACATGGCCAGGTCAGAGTGAAAAGAAACGAACTCTCACGGCCCTTGCATGAAGAGCCGTTGCTCCCGGCAGCTGCAGCTCGATGAGGTCGCTGTAACCTGTCCCCTGCCTCCCCACCTTCTTGAAAACCGGAAGTGTAAAATTTCAGTACAAGAAAAAGTCACAGGGAGGGGGGGGGGGCTCAAGCGTCTGATACGCTTATTTTCTCCCGGTCTGGAAACACCTGCATCAGCCCGTCCTCAATCTTGATGCTGGCGATACTGTCATCGCCGGCATCGTCAGCTTTATGTACGATATCCTCCCTGTTTTTCTGATCTCTGGAGAAGCTGTGCTGTACGCTCTCGCTGCTAGACAAACGAGCGTCTGGGAGGATTGGAAGGGACGGAAGGTAGCTTCCCGCGCCAACAATCTCGGAGGCCATGCTCTTGCGATATTGGTTTGATGCCGGTCCACTAGATGGCGCTAGCAGTGACAGCTGACGGAGCTAGCAAGGCTCAGCTCGTCAGAGGCAAGCGGATAAATGTCCCGGCATGACGAGACAAGTCGGACTAGTCATCAGGAGATTTAACAGAGTAAGCGTAGAGGAGTGAGACGAACAAAAAGTTAGGGCGCAAACAAGCTGGCGAAGGTCCTCGGCAGTTAAAGGGGTTAAGCAGCTGGGTTCAGATACATGGGTTAGGTTGCTTTTTTTATTGTGGGCCGACGAATATATTAAGGGTGGTCCGCCGTTTCCGGACAATTTTTCTACTTTGGTTCGTCCACCGGGTTTTGCCTCTCTGCGTAGCGTATGGAGTGACTTTCGAAATGTCTCAGAAGCTTCCTTCTGCATTTCGCAAGAAGGCAGATATTTCCTCACGTACCGATCTATTAACTCTTGCGTACCGGTGGTTGTGTCATTACGCGATTAACGAATATACACAGCCTTTAAAAAAACTGTACAAACTGATATAAACCTTGGGAGAGAAATAAAAACTTCATTTCTCACTTCAAGACCAAGCACCCCGTATTCGGGCGCATGTAGCACTAGATGTTTGAATAAGATGCTAAAATTTAAAAACTTAACGTCCTTTGACTACTTAACAAAAGTAGGTGAGGGGCAGTTTGGACTTGGTAGACGAAAAAACGTAAGAATCATCTGATATGCTAAAGTTGTTTTGTGTCCAAAAGTTCAAGCTGGCCCTATACTAGTTATGCATTAACTAGATCAGCTCAAGCCCGTAAATTAAAAAAAAAGTATTTTTTCGAAACTTTCAATCCGTAAATATGGACCTTGCCTGATAGTACGTGTATCATCTTCGTATTTTTACACAGACGGGAAAGACGAAGATTTAGTGCAAAGGAGAGGAGAACGACTCTATCTCTGAAGATCGGAAAAACAACACAATCCTATTCCAAAGAATCGCAATTCCTCAATAATTAAGTCATATTTTTACACTAACACTCATAAGTGGAGTGTTACTCGACGCAAAGCCTCGCGAATGATTTTTTCCACTCTTACTATTTTTATGCACCAAATATCAATCAATCAATCCATAGATC
>JAZHYW010007047.1:0-78288 GCA_037355805.1 Ixodes ricinus
GGGTCAAATTTTCCTTTCAGATTTATACAAAAAACAGAGTGAAAATTGATTGCTCGAAATATTTAATACCAAGAGGCTTTCTTTTCCAAACGTTTGCATCTGTCAAAGCTCCCAAAAGCTCCAAATAGTGCCCGAATAAATAGTTATAAAAATATTTTTTTGTGCAACCAGTTGATACATGAAATAGTTTTCCCGAAGATGTTCTTGACATTCATTATCTTCTGTTGAGAAAGCTGTAGAGATCATTCTTAGTGCTGAGAATGTTTTTGATTATTTTTTTATGGAGTTCGATGAACACAGTGTGTGAGATTATTTAATGTATGTTCCCAAGTCAAGTGTAAAAAGTGAGTGTCTTACGGTTTCGTGTGTTGATTGTATATTAAGGTAATGTTGTTGTTTTATATGTTTTGTTTGTGTGCTATTCAGAAGTCAGTGTGCCAATTGGCAATGTATCACCCACTCCTGTCTTGGCCTAATCGGGGAAGGAAGTAATAATAAATGAAAAAAAATACACTTTAAAAGCGAACGATATTTAAAAACCGTGGTGCACACGTGGAAGGCTCTTGTGTTGACTAAAGTATATTCGGCTTTGTAATAAATTGAAATATACTTGACTAGGTTTTTGTCACTGATAAGCCCCTTTAAAACCTTTCACTGGGGATAGGAAGATCTATGAGCCTCAGTGTGCAGTGCAAATGTATTGGTACCTGGATAGGGCTCAGTTTCAATTGAAACCTTTTATTTTCTTCAAATTCATTGCCGTCTCCTTCCTCTATAAGGCTCGACGTATCACAATGTCTGGCAGAATGTAAACTTTTCGGTTAGTGTCTTTTGCGGACCAGAAATCGAGGAAACCCGGCTCTCTGTCTTGAATGGATGTAAATGGTATGCCTACTTGGTCAATCATTTGAGGTTAGAGTAGACCGTAAGGTGGCTTCTGATTGGAACTCCTGAATCGGCGCACTACAGGGGATACTGTGAATTTATCCTAGCATTATTTTTCAGCGTCACATTGAATGAGATTGTTTTTATATGTAAAAATTTAACTAAGTGTGGGCTGGTTAGTTGGTTTTGGCTGTGTTGCAGGTTTTGTCGGTCACAGTTGAAAACGCTTAAGGCTGTTCTTGGCTAAACTTGCGTTTTCTGCATATAAAAATAGGATTTTATGGACTTTTTTTAATGTTCGCCCTTTCGCTTTTATAAAACCGTGCATCTCCATCGTTGTTTTAGTTGTTTTATGTATAGTGTAAAAACTAGATATTTAATAATTATTTATTTTGTTATGAGAAGAGTCGGCCCAGAAAATGAGATTGACGGTTAAAAAATTCATAGAATGTATGTCAAGACGCTGAAGTTAATATGAAAGCAAACTATATAATGCGGATTTTATGCTAATTTGATATCTCGAATAATCATTTAACTACATAATCTGAAAACATAAATATAAATCACTTAGTCTAGAATCGTTGTGAGTACCATTTTTTATTACTTGATGTTTGTTTTTCTTGAGAATTTTACGCACTGAAGTCGTGGCAATGCTAATATTTACGCTTAAATACTAGTTTTAATATAATTGGTATACGTAGGGGTACTATTAAGCAGTTTCACAAATGTTAACAACTGAGACCCGTAAAAATATCAGAAAAATTACTTTTTTGGTTATTACCAAGGTGTACAAATAAATATATTTTACACTAGAACCATATTTGAACCAGCTAGTGCTGACTTGCTGAATGTAGAATTGAATATGAATACAAAAAATGTATTAGCAATGTTCAAAAGGTTAAAAGAAGCGTCAATGATGAGGGAACCTGTGTTTATTTTTTTATTTTTTTTTGCATAACGCGTGGAAGAGAGTCTTGAGCAAAAAGAAATTATGTAAATAACCCCACTTAAACAACGAAATAAAGACAGAGCTGACTGATCTGGCCACCTGTCCGCACATCAGGGTGTGGATGCAAAGCGCTCTGGATAAATGAATGAATATGCCTGAACAGTTTGATTCGGTTTATGCCTGGGGACTCCTAGCTCTGCAGTGTTTCTTTTTTTTCCGTTCCATGCCGCGGGTAACCGTCCGATAGCTGAAGTGGTCGGTTCAATTATTGCTGCTCTTGAATTATGGTTAGAGCTTCTGTTTTGGGACTTACGGCCTAAGTTATGTTCATGGTGCTCCAAGTTGGCTACAGCAGACCCAAGATTCTCGAACTTAAAGGTCGACGCCAATTGTTTACTTGGTTTTGTCGAGCGTATCGAACATGTAATGAGTTTTACCGCGTTGTTCAAAAAACAAGACTGACAATTTTTTGTTTTCTGGGTTTTTTATTGCAGGAGAGATTTAGACCCAACACAGGCCTCTGAAGACTGTTTCACCGTATAAAAAGCGTTTTCTTATAAACACGATTGTTTTACAGCGTTGGGGATATGCAATTTGTCACATTATTCAAAAACTCAAAACTAGGAACCCGAAAAATACAATAAATTATTCGCAGAAGCAATATTTCATTCGAATTTGAAACTTTATATTCTGCACACCCTTAAGTCTTACTATGATCTAATCATAGCCAAACTTGTTTTTTTCTGAATTGCTCAAAGTTCATGCAGATTATGTGGAGTTTTTTATTAAATGTGTTTTGTTTTTCACTTTTTTAATTTGATGACATATATCTATCGAAGCTTTAACACTTAACGAAGCGTTAACCTTCGTTGAGGTGAAGCCAGACGTAAAGACGGATAATTAGGTAGAGTGTAATATTTATGAGTATGAAGGACCGTCGGAATGAATCCACTGCCCATAACCTGCATGTGGAATCTACAAGCTATTTCAGATTGGACTTCAAGCCAATTATTGGCTTTACAATTTCGCTATACCCTGTTGAACTTTATTTGAATTGAAATATTAATGCAATCTGTTTTAATAGCAATAAGTTTATTAATTACGTAGCTTTCATATAAAAACAATATGTATTTTGACGTTCAAAAGTTTTCTGCATATATCGTTTTTCAGCCACCCACCTGTAACTGGTCTACTAAAATTCAGTATAAATTCTATCGCATTTGCACTGAATTGGATTTAGCCAGAGAATAACATGAGCTTAATAATCTTAATTTATGGTACGAAACTTGAGTAGAAGAGTATTGTTCTATTAATAATATTATCGTGAGAGGTGCCCGTGCTGCCCATCTGTGTTTAGCGGTTCAATGGAAATTGCCTAATTCGTTTAAACCTGTATACACGTTTTTCGATTTTCAATGGAAGTCAATAAAACTTCAATTATAACTAAACCAAGTTTTACAGCTAAATGAAAGCTTAGGAATAAAATTATAAATAGTTTTGCATTTGTAGGCTAATATTCTTGATATAGTGTTTTTATCAATGGGTTCTTCACACTCCTTCAAGTTTAAATGTATTTCACTCGAGTAGTTCTAGTGATTATCTAACTGCCTGAAATAAACATTCACCGACATTAAACGTACGTGCTCGAAACCTGAGCGGCCACTGCAATGAACCCTAGCTATGTCGAATGAGTGCTTAAATAATGTATCACTATGGTTACTGTCCAACAAACTTGAGTTGAAAACTGGGAAGACAAAATATTTATTTATTTATTTATTTAGACACCTTAAGGACCCCCTTGGTGGTATTACATAAGGGGTGGGTAAACAGCGTAAAACAAAAGGGTAGAAAAGACGCCAAAAACAACTCGCATACAATGCGCAGAAACACACAAACGTAAAGGCAAACTATACACATATAGATGGTTATGTTATTTTTAAGCCAGCAAATAAATCTGTTAACTAATTAATAAACCTAAACTTTGAAAGCACAAATATAGAGAATGTTAGGTCACAAAAAAGTTTCGGTATTTGGTCTGATAAGAGTTTAACTTAGTATCGAAATGTGGAACACATTCCTTTAAAGATTTTCCACTCTATCAGCATTTGGCGCAGAGTTAGGCTACTACTGCCTTGTTGGTTAAAACGTCAGTTATATTATGCATTGTTACACTCCCATCTTAACAACTGTTTATTAATTTGGGGAACAACAACACCCAGGTAGCACGCCAGAGGAATGCCCAACTTGGGCAAAGGTCTGGCAAACATAAGGGCCCAACTTTGGCGCAGTTAGGTTTTTGCACCATGGCAATCATCAGTGCCAAAGTACGGTGCCTAACTATAGCCTTAGTTGGGCGATCCTAGGGCATGCCAAAGTTTGGCTCTTCTCTGGTACGCCAGAGGAGTGCCAAAGTTGGTGCCATACTTGAGCCCTAACTGCCATAGTAAATCCTAATCTGGGAATTCGGGGCATGCCAAGGTCTGGCGTTTCTCTGGTCCACCAGAGGAGCGCCAAAGTTGGTGCCGTACTTGAGCCATAACTGCCATAGTAAATCCTAATCTGGGGATTCGGGGCATGCCAAGGTTTGGCGTTTCTCTGGTCGGCCAGAGGAGTGCCAAAGTTGGTGCCATACTTCAGCCATAACTGCCAGAGCAACGCCTAATTTCGGTATTTGGGACGCGCCAAAGTTTGGCTTTTCTCTGGTTCACCACTGGAGTGCCGAAGTAGTGCCATACTAGAGCTATAACTGCCAGAGCAACGCATAATTTGGGTATTTTAAAGATGCCAAAGTTTGGCTTTTCTCTGGTCTGCCACAGGAGTGCCGAAGTACTGCCATACTTGAGCCATAACTGCCAGAGCAACGCCTAATTCAGGTATTTCAGAGATGCCACAGTTTGGCGTTGCTATGGCCTGCAAGAGGAGCGCCAAAGTTGATGCCATACTTCAGCCATAACTGCCATAGTAACTCCTAATCTGGGAATTCGGGGCATGCCAAGGTTTGGCGTTTCTCTGGTCCGCCAGAGGAGCGCCAGAAGTTCGTGCCATACTTCAGCCATAACTGCCAGAGCAACGCCTAATTTTGCTATTTGGGACGTGCCAAAGTTTGTCTTTTCTCTGGTCTGCCGCAGGAGTACCGAAGTAGTGCCGAACGTCGTGCAAGTATGTTTCATAACATTTGTTGCATATCCAATCACATATACGGACAAACAAAATTGTTTCGATCGCTACCAGAAGTTTATTAAACCACTATCATTACACACAGTGTATTGTCGACATATTCACAAAGGTCACAATTCTCTGTAAAACGAAAAGCAAATTATAAAATAGAATTCAAACTGCCCTCATGCCAAGCAAAACTCATCGCTCAAAAAACCGCAGAGATTGAGAGGAAAGCAGGACTACTATCAGAAGCATGCTTGCAGTGTACTTACTAATAAAAGAGCGATATCATGTAATCCTTGATAGATGCATAATCCAACTCAGGCACCCCACAAACACTCTCCAGAAAGAAGGTTGCGCACATTCATCTGATGTCTCGTCGTCGGCGAAGAGCAGTTTTTGTCGAGGCGTGTCCAGCAAACACATCACAAGAATTCCACGAACTTTGGTGAAAGAAATGGCTGTTACCGAAAAATTGGCATGGACGTATTCCGGCCGTTTACGACGAAAAAACACGGCCCCGTCTACAACGCACAGAAGCAACAGAACACTGAAGAGCGCATATCGAAAACCGGACCTACGTGACCCGCCTGTTTCTATAACTAGGCAAACGGCGAAAACGACAGCCCCAGAGATCCCATCAGCGTGACAGAGAGAGTCACGTGACAAATTTTCGTCCAAACGTTTTTGTCCTACGCGTCCTACGTAGAGAGGTCACGCGTTTCACTCCACCCTTCCCTTAACTGCGACATCCCAGAGCTAATGGCCAGTTTCTTGACAGAAGAAGCACCGGAATGTTTGTGAAGACGGAAGTGGCCAGAGAGAAAAATAGATATAATATTTCAAACTGTATTTATTGGGTTCTTCGCGGATGTCCTGATTAGAAACCACAATAACAATTCTGCATATTTTACTGAAAACAAGAAGAATTTTCAGACTATGTCGGCTGTGTACTGTAAGGCAACCGTGTGATTACTAAAATAACTGCAACAGTAGGCTCTGAAGATTCTGCATACATACTACACAGGGATAGTGGGCCATGAATAGTTTAGCGAGGATCTACGTATGATGGCGATGTTTAGACTACCAGATTTAGAGAGAGTGGGATGCTGCGATACATTTCAAGAAACGCGAATAGCATCTCATATAGTTCCGATTTATCGGTGCGAATAGACAATCAACCCTTGGTCAACACTTCACTTAAATTTGGCTGGAACTTTTCAATACAAATTATGGTTTACTGTTGTGGATTCACATTCAAATTGGGTTGATGAGCGTTTTGTGCAAACAACGTCTGCTTCGGAAGTGATTCGTTCTTTGAGAAAGCTTTTTGCTACACATGGTGTGCCAGACGCATTAGTCTTTGACATCTGAACCTCGTTTGCTTCAGCGAAACTTTGTTTGTTTATAGAGAATCAAAGACTCCGCCTTTCATTAGTCTCACCATACCACATACCGTCCCATGGACAAGCAGGAAGGATGGTGCAAAGACAAAGACGTCTTTATCTCGTCTGAAGTATTGTGACAGGACGACTAGAATTTTCAGATATTTTCCGAAATCACATTTGTTTATCGTCGGCAAAAAAGTCTTTTTGCGACACTTATTTGTCATCACTTGCGCACAACCTTGGACTTGTTGCATCCGGCGGTGGAATACCGTGCAGTTCACAAATCGCAAGAAGATAACCGTGAATCAGTAAGAGATAGCTTGCCGTTTCCAGCTAGATGTCCTTGAAAGGGGGAAGAAATATTTATTTCTATAACTCAAGTGCTTTTCTGGAACTGTGGCAATGTAGTGTGTGCCTCTATTTTAGTAAGTTATTTTAGATGGCCGTCGATTCCAACGTCATGTTGATTATTGACGCGAACGCTTTAAAAATACAGCTGCTCCACGGGACTCCACAGGAGGAAGAGGTATCAAGGAGGATGGGAAACTCGAACTAGAAAAGATCTTCATACGAAATTCACAAGAAAGTTCCGATGCAGATCAGCAGCTGAGTGAGTCTGCAGATACAGCATTTGAAGTGGGTGCAGAAAAGCCTAATCCAGAAGTCAGTATCGGAAGTGGCTTGTCGACAGGACGTCCTACGATATCACTTGGATTACCGCACTACCAGAAGATTATATGGTAGGTTACGAAGCGCCTTATTTATTGTGAGAATTCTAGTGTGAAGATTGCAGTGTCGATGCTTTCAATGTGTAAAGTACGGAGAAGACGACGATGTTCAGGATGATGCATGCAGCATCCTCGCGTGCAAGGTGCGTTCAGGAATATGCACCGGTGCGATGCGCTATCACGCAGATGATTTTTTACATATAAAAGTGTTATATTAAGAGTACACCACTATTGTAGATAACAACCACCACGCCCCTCGTAATGCCAAAATGGCCATTAAACCAGACCCCGATTGGGCACTTGAAAATACTCTGATGTCCAAGCACTGCATCTCCAGAGCCGACTTGAACAGCACCTGAAATTTAATGATCTCTGAAGAATCTTTGTTTTTGGTTTAAGTCCAAATACTCATCGCGATTGAAAACAAAACATAAAAACTAATAAAAAATAAAGTTGTAAACTTCACCTCGAATCACTGTTGCGTGATACCACCTAAACTTTATTGCAAGTTTTAGCTAATGACGTAAACAGTTTAATGTATTTTAATATATTACATGGGCATTGACTCCAAGTCTGCATACAAATTATGAATATGCCATTTGGCGGTGCACTCCATTTAATATCGGCCGACCTTGTATTCGATTTGAGTACAATCATAATTTGCATATTATATGAAAAAATTCCAATGTAGACGATGACAAGTTAAGGTCCTAGTAGATTCTCCTCCTTGGGTGTAAATTTTCTGCCTTTTGCAGAACTTTTTCCTTTACGCTGTACACTTGTATTTTCGTTGACTTTCGCCCCCGTCCGCTAGCGTGTTTTTGATCAGTTTTTTGACCCCCCCCCCCCCCGACGTGGTGCCTCGTTTCGTCCCATCTTGGCGGTCGCCGGAGCCCCCGCGACGGGCTCTTTTGTGCTCAACAATTGTCCCCCTCGTCCCCAGCACTTTCCCGGGCGGCCTTGAGCAGCTTGGGGCGCTCGCCTCTTCGGCGGTTTCTCTTTCCGTTTCCGCCAGTATTCATGTTGAAGTTTGAGAAAATAAAGGATTCGTCTCTGTGAGTAGAAGCCGAAAAGATGCGTGTTGGTGCGCCTTCCTGACTTCCGACGAGCTAAAGATAGTTAGACACTATCTGGAAGCAAAACAACAGAGAAGGCTAGTAATTATAACAGTTTTTGGTGCCGAAAACCGGTAATTAACGGTTAGATAATGCCAACTACAAGCCAGGAGAGCGTCTACCACCTGAAGCGAAAAATGAGTACCCTGCGAGCCGACACAACGAAGATCATCAACGAGATTGACGTACTGCTGGCCGCGACTCCAACCGACATCGGTGAGCTCGAAAAATGATTTGATATTCTTTTATTTAAGGGGAGGCTTCCTGAAATAGCTGTAAAAGGAAATCGAGTCATTTGTTGAATATGATGCCTTAGGAAAGGAGATAACTGGCGCGGAGATGCACGCGGAATAGATCAGAACTAAGACACGAGTCAACCGCAAGCTGAAAGGCCGGAATTCCGGAACGACAGGGAGTCTGGTTTTTCGACGCAGGGCAGTGGCACCGGATAAGCTCCCGTTGATTACGGCAAACTCCCTACAACAGTTAAGCTTCTGAAGTTTACTGTTATCTTTTTTTTTGAATAACGTAATTATGACATCACCGTTACTGTCAAACTGATCATGGTACTTTTTTGTGAGTAAAGCAACACCCAGTCAACCGGTGCTCTGCTATCACACCAGAACAAAACCTGATGTCACACCAGAACGCCAGGTTACTGGTGTCACACCAGAACACCAGATTACTGGTGTAACACCAACACGCCACATTTATAGTGTCACACCAGAACACCAGATCTCTGGTGTGAAAATATCCCAAATCACATCTGTGAAAAAATCCGGTGTCACTTCAAGTCACACCAGCCTCGGCCAGGTGTGTTTTTCAGTAGGGCGACTTCGCTTGTAACATACGAGAACCAGTCACGGACCTCAGGAGACGCGACACCTCGACATGGCAAAGTGATTTCAATTCCCACGTTAACTAAAAATAGAACAATGATAAACAAGCTTTCAGTCTTCACTACCCGAAGCGTCCATGAAATGTTATCTAAACAAAGGTAAAATATCGCTTCCTAAGAGGCCACTAAAGTCTCCAACAGCAATATTATTTTGTAGCAGTACACTGGAAACCTTCCGTGTGGATCGCCCTAAAGTGTTAAAATTGGGAACGCCGTATTTCTTTAAAAAAACCTGTCTTAATGTCTGATTTGAAGTTGCTAAAATTAAATCTACTTGTTATCGAATACATTTTGGAGTAATTTTGTGATTGTGTGATTATATTTATTAAGGGTTCATCGGGAGGGTAATTTGGTTACTTTTAATAGTGGTAAAGTGACTTGTAACAAGTACAATTTTCTATCCCATTTCTAATGGCACCATTTGTTTGACGATCTTCCATAAGGAATAGATTGAGATGACGATTATTTTGTAATCCGGTTAATCAAATTTCATAATGATCAGCACGAGACGCTTGTTCTCAGACAGGCAGAAAAAATATGCCGATTAAAAATCTGATCTAATGGGAAAAGAAATGTTTGCTTTTTAAAGTAACGGTCAATTGCTTTTCTTCTCATCTTAAGTAACGAATCCAATTGAATATGTTTTAAAAAAACAGTAATAGTAATTGCAGTCAATTATTTTCGAGGAACGTGTATAGACATGTGTAGCCCATTAACACATAGAAGAAACAAAGTACATAACTCGGACACTTGGTAATAATTAAACTTGACTGATAATAATCAGCTTCGAAAACCGAGGACAAACGAAGTTTTAGCTCCGTCCTGTCGTGTTTGTTCCTTCCTTCGTTCCTGGTTTTGAAGCTGATACAGTGAACAGCATACTCGAAGACAAGGGCTACACATGACGTCGTCGTGGGAGATGCCCAAACCAACCCAAGCGCTAAACTCGCTCAATCTCCACGAAAGTTCAACGCAAAGCGGCAGGTGCGTGATTCTGTCGTCGGCGTGCGCTAGCGTCACGTTTTCAGTGAGATACTGAAATACGCGCGGGTGACAATACTGACGGGAGATAGGGGATCATGTGCAAATCCACTAGTGGTGACGCTTGGGGGGGGGGGGTGCGAATCTTGTCATCTTAATGGCATTTTTCATCTCAATTCGCTTGGAACTCTTCGCGAGGCATATATCACACGTCACATTTCTTTTAGCCGCCTCTAAGATGCGGCATTAGTTTCCAGAACTTACCCTGCTGTACCCAAGTGTGTGTAGCTGTCGGCATCGGGAAAGTCGTAATTGGTATAGTACTTGGAGTCGTACTTGTCATATTTGGCATCCTACTTGCCGTCGTAGATGGTGTCGTACTTGGCGGCGTAGTTTCCTTTATCCTTGTCACTCCTGGCACTGCAGTCATTGCTGTGGTATTTTGGCTGGCTGATAGGTTCGAGTACTCGGGAAATGGACTCAGGAACTCAGTTGAATACGTGATATTGAAATCATCTGTTCCTTGAACACAGAAATAGCAGGCGTAAGCAGAAGCACTGGACAGCGGACGAAGATGTCTACGCATATACTTACTCCAACCCGGGTACAAAGCAATAGATTTAAAGTAATGACCATTATAATTCGCTGCTACCTCTTGGAGATCCTTCTCTTTTTGTTTATAAAAATAATCGCCTTTAACAGACCGACAAATCAAGTTTTGAAGGTAGTCACAAGTACGGACATAATATTGTGACGTGGAGAGACATTTAAAAATGCAATTGATGCAAACTTTCACCCCTGTCAGACGGGCACGTTAAATGACATTTATGCCAAATGACATTACAGCTCGGTCAATCCGCGTGTTTAATACGCCACGCTGCGCGTGCACCCGCCACGTGCAGAACCAGCATTCACGAGCTAATTCGCCGAGCGGTGAATGACATTCGGTCAAAATGACATTTACTTTCCCGTCTGACAGGGGTATTACTATGATCCAACGGAAAAGCCACCTCTCTATGCTCTAATTCGTTTCCTACATAGAATACAATTATCTATAGATCTACTTGTTCCAGCTTGTTATGTGATATTACGGATAATATTAACGCGGTCGCGCAGATATCAGGCTAAACACTATATTATTTACGAATGCAAATCTTAGCGTACGAACTCCTTCGCCCAGCAAACGCATGTTCGATCATTTGGAAGGCGTACAAATCACGCACCATTCCTACGAACGCTGAACATGGCACCGGCCAGAACCTTGTTATTTGAACCAACGTTACTAGAGACTGTTTTGACCACGGTGAAACACTTCGGTGTACGCAAATGCCCCCGCACGTTTTTTTTTATCATCCGGATTTTTCAAATTAAAATTAAAATTGATATGGTCCCAGACTTACTCTACAAGTGTCCCGAAGACAAAATAGAAAACTTCTATAAGCAGCCGGACGGGGTGTGGGAGCCTATGATATGGGCAGCAGCTCCAAAAATGCAAAAATCAAAACCGGAAAAATGTTTTTGTCAAACATTATGTATCAATACAATACCACATCATTTAAAAAAGGTAAAAACACATGAACACAAAAATATATAAAAGCATCACTATAAAAACATTATTGAGGACTTTCAACAGCAAAGAAGAAAAGTGAGTCAAAATCGGTTCTTAAAATAAACACGCCTTTCGTAAAAAATTAAGTTATATAGAAGTTTGGGAATCTTGTAGTTAGGTATTGTAAAAAATAATTAGTCATCTGTCGAGGAACCGGCCATGTTCCGGGCCTTCACAATTGATGATGACCTTGCACTTTGTGATTTGGGAATTTGAATAAAAGTAAATCATATATGTTGTCGACAATATAAAAACAATGAAATAGTAGACGATAGTGAGACATGTTTCAGATGCGAGTTCATTTGTAAAAATAAAATAAAGGGTCAGAGTGATAATCATACAGGACATTTGCAACATATCTCAACATTTTCTTTTTTTAGAATTCTTGCGCGTGCTAACGCATTGACACATTTGCGAATGTCAACGTCTACCGCCAGCTGAAAGTATTTCTTCTAAAACTGACTGACCAGTGGTCTGAGATAAATCTTGGCATAATTCTTATTAGAATCATGAAGGTATTCTCAATTATTAGAAAATTAATGACCGATGATTTAGTTTATTATTTTTATTTATTGTGACGACTCTAACCCTCGATTATGTCCCCTTTCTCTTATAACACACATAAACTAAAAAAAAGTTGGTGTAGCTTTTTTGGATATTTTATAAAAATCTATAATGCCTAAAAACTTGGAGCACGCTTAATCTTCGCCTTCAAGACTGGAATGCCATAGCATAATCTGCCCAATTAGCACTGCGGCAGACATGGCCTAGCCAGTAGCTTGTCTAGCTCGCACCTGAAGGTTCGTGGGTTCCAAACCCGCCTAGAAACCCTCAACATTTTCTTTATGCCAAATGAATTACTTCATAAAGTTAAGTCATGTGAGACATGCGGCGAATTTTATTTGCAAAACATGTGTTTAATCACTTTTATACCACGTGCCACGTCACGTTTAACCCGAGCGTTGTGGGTTGTTTGAAATTCCCGCTTGAGGTCATCTGGGTGTGACGTCATGACCATATCAGCCAATCAAGATTTTCTCGTCACGCCACCAACACTTAAGACACTCGTATATCGCTTGCCTCATGGAGATACAACGAAATTTCTGAAAACGTTTATGAGCCCTGACGTTAAACAAAAAAGACGTGTGCCAAATTGCAAGGCGATTGTCTTTCATACGTGAAACCTTCTAGCACCACATACTTTAAGGGATACTCGTTTCCAGACCCCAGACGCCTACGTTCACGTTACTTTTCATTAGAAACTTTAACGAGGTATCTTGTATACAATTGATAGTGGTTCCTAGAATAAAGCAATAGTACCGTAAATCAGGCGAGATAAATATAACGACCTTTCAGAGATCTCCATACGCTCGAGCTCCTACCCTTTATGTGCACAGGTGGTCAATCACCACCGTCCATCACCTCGCTCCTCTCGTCCTGCACGATAACGATAATAATGAGTGTCGAGTCTGGCTGCCTCGTTTTCTCAAGGCTTCACTTTTGTCTGGGCTTCATGATATGTCGAACAGATAGCCGAAAGGACGTTCTACGTGAAAAGCTCCAAGAAGGTGGTTTCGAAGGTTGATGGTGCGCAACTGTAATAATTCGGTAAAATGTAAAAGAAATACGAGAATATCTTTGATGCTCTCATGATGAAGTAAAGCGTTGAATGTTTGGCACCGAAGTGCAAGAGCGGTATATTCGCAGGATATGTACAGGGTGAAGATATGATGCACTACTCTTAGAAGGTCCAGTGTCTCTAAATTTCTTCGTGTTCCCATCTGCTCGATCCGGATCAGGTGTCGTTCATCGAGCGCGTAAGCAATACAAGCTGCGAGAAAGGGACGAAAGAGTTGATCGACTGAAATAATGATACAAGACTTGGCTGCGGCCATGTCGTCAGCCACGTAGCTCCCGGTGGCCATACGCTGTTGAAGGTCGCTACTTCGTCACACTTTCTCTCTCCCCCGCTCAAAACCAAACCAAATCTCTTCATAGATTAGTTCCATCCTATGATTCTCGCGGTTGTTGGCGGTTATAGGAGTTTTTCAGCGTAACAGCGGCACTCGAATAGTGCGACCATACGTGGCGTTTGGCTCTGATCGTCCTTGCTGCAGCTCAGTTTATTATCCACGATCGTCGTTATATTCTAGGTGAACGGATCAAGGCACGGTGTTAGTAAATGCGCCAGTTGGACACTAACGCAAAGTGTGATTGCGATGAATTTGCTCGTTTACGTTTGCCGGTGTTCGCGTTGGGGCAAATGACAATTGAAGAAAGATGTACAGCGCCAATTTCGTGGATATCACCTGTGTAAGAATGAATATAATAGATGTTCTTAAATCAAACCGCGACAAGCGTCTGTCTGCATATATATATCAGGAACTAACAAAAGCAACGCAACTCGATTTCACACTGCATATTTTGGTCGACTTTTCTCAGTTTGAGACGTTTAGCCGTCCGAGCACTGCACGTCGGTTTTATATATATGGTATATATTTTCATGATTTCTTATCACATATATTTTAGCGCTGTATGTGCGTCGTGCTCACTGGCCAGCGCAAGCACCTCGCGCTGGTGCCCGATGTACAATTTTGAGTAACGATTGAATGGCTTACGTTCTGCCAGGTATATTTCTTGGTTTAGAAGGAGGACGTCAATAGGCCGATCATTGATACACATACTATTTAATTAATAATTCTCGACCTGCCTTACCCTTTCTACTTCGCCTCAATCACTCATGTCTTCTTCCTCTTTTATTTTCCACATCCTCCCGAGAAAGAGACTGAGAAGCACAATGAATCTCAATGAGATATAATTTTTGAAGTGGTTGCAGTTTGAGTCTTCAGTTGTTATAGGTCGCGCTAATCTCCAGAGGCGCGAGTGTAAACAATGACGTGCGTGACGTTGTCGCCACCTTCGCCAACTTTGTCATAGTCCAGTTCGTTTTGTGACCTGGAGGTTCTTGTCCAACATGCGTTCCATCTCGCGTCCAAAACGCTTGCACATTAGATGCAATACACACATCGTGTCGTCGTCCTTCTGTTGGCCTTCTTCGTCCAGGATCTTTATGGACCTTCGGTTGTTTACGAGAACGTCGGGGTGCATTGTCTCCGCTGGGTCGAAGAGCGAACCCCAATTCGTTTATTAAACTACATGTGAAAAAGCCGCCTCGGTAGTCATCCTTGCAGATTGATACAAAACCGTATGAAACCACAGCAGCTGGAGGGTCGTCTATATATATTGATTATTTTTCAATTTTAGCTTTACGTTTAAAATTAGTAAAGCCGTGGGATAACTTCCCAGATTCCACTTCAAACAATTAAATAAGCTGAACCTAATTCAACATCATTGATTTTTCTACCGAGAACCTGCCTGTTGCTTGAGCGTGCTTAGATTCACAACCAAGTTAAGAACCCTCGGTTTGGCTTTTGGTCCGTCTGTTGTTCTGAGGAAGACCAGCCGCGTCGCCTTTATTTCGGACAGTTGCCGAAGGTGTCCTACCGTTACCAGTTTAGCGGGTCGCTGGCTAGGCGCCCCTTGCTTTCAAGCCGTGACTTCTCGATTTGTTTGAGTCGTGCCTCTTGGGGTCGCTCTCAACCTAGTACCCTTCAGAGTATCCGAATGCCTCGGGAGCTTCCGGAACGCCTCAAAGTGCGTTCTTGTACAAAATTTTCGGACAGGACTCATTGTACCTGTCGCGCAAGATGTCCGAATAGTACATGATTTGAACTCGAATTTCGGCGTCTACGTCGCTGCCCGTGCTGCAAAACACTTTCACAATGCGCTGCTCGTAGTGGTTTATAGGCTTACTTTTAAAATGTTGCTCCCTATAACATGCGCTTCATATTCTTTAAAATAGTGCTGAAGCTGAGTTCGTGGAAGTGCTGATGGGGATCTTAATGACATTTTTTTTCTTTGGTTCCAGGGTCCTTCATGCGTGCAGCCTTTTATGACTTGTATGGCCACTTAAGTTGTTGATTTTGTTAGATATATGGATCCACCAACTAACAAGTTTTCATATTTGGTTTGATCCGATCAGCACACTTATTGCAAATCAAGCTAGCACGTCAGGAAGACAATTTCGTTAGCAAAACTTTTCTTTACATCACGAGCAAATTGCGTCAAGCTGTTATCTGCGATCGAGGTAACTATGACCTGACTAATTGCTGGTATGGTTATTGCTGAGGTTGCGCACTCATTGTAGTTGTACTGACTCCTATGCCAAGCATTACCAACATTTCTATAATGTAACATTTTGCTTGGTGTCCTTGCAACGGCAATTAATGCTAGCTTAGTCATTCTTTAAATTATGCATCTTAGATGCTATGAAACATCTTCCATGATCAATGACCGCTGACTGCCTGCATCAAGGAAGCCTCTGATTTAGCAATTGTTTCTATCTACTGATGGTCAACGCATGTAATGTTTGTAGGTGAATGAGATGGGCCTTCGCCTTGCCAAGCCGAAGACTATTGCTTAGGGTCACAAAAAACGAACACGGACAACTGAGTACACTTTTCTCCTTTCATTTCTTGTCAGGTGGCATGACGGATCAAACATTGTTAACACATGTCGTACAATATAATATGCTCACCGTAACCGACTGTTTGCAATCACTTGCGCGGTGTTAATTGATTTTGCAGCGGAAACATCCCACGTCCTTTCCCAGTAAATTATCTCTCCTCTGGAATTTTCGTAGAGTCGCAAGGATGTGAGGCGTGTCTTTGAGAGTAGGGCGGAACTTGCATTCGCCTGTCGTCTGCAGAGCCCTATTGTAAAGTGCAGAAGCACTCGGACGTGTCTTTTGCTTTCGCTAGTTTTCGCACGAGTTTCGCTGTTGTTGCTCTGATGTAAATGTAGGTGGAGGGGATAAGGTTTTGTCACCCTGAGTTGTTGCTGCATTGATCAGTGGTTTGCGCCATTTCGATGTAAGCCATCATGAGGCAATGCCACAGTCCTACCGTAGTAAGGAATGTCGTATGTCACCATGATGTTGTGAGGTATGAATGAGCTGATAAATCGGCAAATCGTGGCTGCGAATCTTGATGTAGTCAACATTCAGCGCATTACTGACTCTGGTGTTCAGCTGCGCAATGCCATTCAGGTTCCCCAGTCCTTATCTATCTGCGGAAGATGGAACGTGAGAAAGACTTTGTAGGGTCACCTGGTGTACAGTGGCCCAGGTTTTTAATATTATCAAGCGAGCGTCAACCGTCCGTCCGGCCAGCACCGTGCCGCAGAGATGTGCAGCGCTACGGGAGAAACTACGCGCATGCGCAGAACGCTATTTTCGGTGCCGGCGTCGTCTGCTAGGCTATTCCGTTGACCGCAAACAACTCCTGCTTCGTAGGCTGAAGAGCGCGCGCTGGCGCGATACTCGTCTTGCGTTGCATAAACTGTGGCGCAATGACGCGCGGTTTATGCTTTGAGCAGTATCACGCAAGCAAGCGCTGCTCCTTCACTGCCACCAGAGAAGAAGCAAGGGTTCTGGGTGGTAGCGGAATAGCCTAGCAGACGACTATCGCACCTCAAAGAGCTCTGTGCGTACCCGCCTAATCTCTCCTGTACCGCCGCACTTCGCAGCTTGTATTGCGTACGTGCTCCATGATATTATAGAACGTTGCCATTTTGATATTAGAACTACCACGATGCCCCATTCAGGAGTCCCCAATTGTTCAATAAATTAGCCGGGGACTAATTCACTAATTGCGCAATCGAGGAGTCCCCTATTATGCAATACATATCGTCGCGCAACGATCATCCACTAAAAGTAGGAAACCCCGACTGCATCAGCTCCACCTTTTATGCCTCCTTCCTACCCCTGACCTCCGTCGAATGGAATAGCTTTCCCGCATCCGTAGTCTCACTCACTGACTCTGCTGATTTTAAAACCGCCATAACTGATGTTTTCAATAATGTTCCATAGCAATTCTGTACCTTGTGTTTTTTTTGCGTATTGTTTTCATTGTTCACTTTGTATTGATGTATTATTCCACTCCTCTCTGTAATGCCATCGGGCCCTGAGAGTATATTAAATGAAATGAAATTAAATGAAATTGTTCAGATCTTCTCACCGGCCGTGAACTTGCAAGAGAGGTCACACGGTGTGTGATGCGCTTGTTTTGAGCGTTTCATTTCACAGGTAAATTCTATCTTTTGTATGGCAACAGGAATTGAGATTTTCAAAATCAAAGCTCAAATTGCATTGTAAGAGAGGTTGCACTAGTTCATGGAATATAACCGCTTGCACGCATCGCAACTGGTTCACAATGTGAACAAAATCGAAAGTAGCAACTGCATCGATGCAGATCCTGTAGTGCTAAAAGATTTTGATGTTTCCTGCATTTTCAATGAGGTGCATAAGGTATTGGTAGGAGAAGCTACGGCATTTCTTGTCCCTGTTGTAGTTTAGAAGACGCATCACGGACGTCAGTAGGCTGATTCTTAGCTGTCCATAAATGGTGACTTTCCATAGTGGACTTTGATTAGAGTGCTGTGCCTGGAACTCTTCTTATTCTGGTGTTTCCCAACTGTTAGCGGCCACAACTTCGCCGCAATGCACGGGCCCCCGAGCCCCCAACTCCCGGCCCCTCCGTCAAAAAACACGAGCCTCGGGCTTCCAAGAGCCACGGCCTCTCATTCACGGAAACAAGCGGAGCGGGCTTCCAAGAACCGCGGCCTTTCCTTCCCGGAAACAAGCGGAGCGGGACTGCGGATGGGCATTCACTTTCGACATCGTGAGCCCGACGCCCCGCTTTGCGGACGGCCCGTTCCCATGTATTTTGTTACGTAATCAGTGTAACATTTTAAATTTGAATTTGAATGAACAGTTAAAAGGAATCGCACTATAAATGAATATTTAATTGGACCGAATATTTTAACAAATCAAAAGTGGTATAATACCGATAATCTCTATAATCCCGAATCAAGACCGAATTTAACTTATCACGATGAAGAAGAAAGACGACAAAAGGGTTAGACAGCATGCTGACAACGTAGCAAGTATTTCAAGGAAGGACGTCGACACCTCCGGTGAAGTTCATGGCCTGAGAGACGCTCCGAATGTGCCACGCCCTCTGAGTCCGAACGCTCTTCCGACATCGACTGAAACAGCCGGCACATCAGGAACACCGGAAGCCAACGGACTATCTCCTCCCGGTTCTTCGGCGACAGCAACGGACTTCCGGGCTATCACGGAAACCGCGGTGCAAGTTGCAGTCCGGGAGTCAATTAGAGGCATCGCGGGTTTGGCGGCCCAGCGTGACACCATGGCGAGCCATCTGGCGTTGGTCAGTGGGAGGCTGGTGCCAACCTTTGACACAGCGACAAAAACGACCCCTTCGACACAAGTATGGGTCAACAAGATCGGCGATCTGGCAGCGGCCTACGGCTGGACGGACCAGCAGACCTCTTGTTTCGCCTTGGTGAAACTTGAGGGCGTGGCCAAGATATGGTACGACGCCTTGTCAACAACGCGACGGACTTGGGCCGAGTGGACGGAGGGGCTGAGGAGAGCGTTCCCGTCAACGGTGGGTCACCAGCAGCTCCACCATGACATCGAGGCCAGGCAGAGGCACCGCAGCGAACAGCTGGACGCCTACTTTTACGACAAGCTTGCGAAGGCCCGACTGTACGGACTCCCAGACTCCGCCTGCGTCGACTACCTGATAACCGGGCCTGAACGGCGAGGAAGCGGTACGTGCCCTCAGCACCCAGACGTTTGAAACCCCGGAGAGTCTTCTTGTCTGCATGAAGCGAATAGAGGAGCACCTCCTCAACACAAGAAAGATCGTCGGGAACGAAGAGCGCTTCGGGCAAGTTGGGCCGCGAGGCTTCGGAACATGCCGTCTCCAATTCTCCTGGATTGAGCACGAACAAACCCAGCGAAGAGAAAAAGTGTCCTCGCTGCTACAATTGCTCGGAGCTTGGACATATCTCCATGAATCGCCCAATGCCGCAACGACGTCTCCGTTGCGACCTGTGCAAAAGGATATGACACGGGTCCAAAGACTGCAGATCGAGATCAACTTGAGTTGGCGTCACCTCAAAAAGGCAAGAGGTGCTCTGCACGAGCAAAGACGGCTCGCCGAATGCGAAAAATTGTCTTGACGCAGACATAAATGGGAAGAGCGTTACGGCGTACATTGACATGGGCAGCCAGTGCGTCACGTTGCGACAGTGCAACGCCGAAAGTCTGGAGCTCTAACGCCAGGAACTCCAAATGGCTTTCTCCATCAGTGGATATGGAGCCGGTACCATCCAAGTTCTCTGCAAGGCCCGCGCTACATTGAAGGTCGGCTAGGCGATTGCCGGGGTTGCTGTTTATTATGTACCCGACGAGGCGCAAGGAGTTCCTCTCCTAATTGGTCAGCCCTTCACCCCCTATTGAAAAAAAACAGCTTAAACTGGTCCCAGCTTCAAGCTTGGTTATTACTCCAGCATGCCCAGTTTGGCAGGCTGGTGATATGGTCACACTGGTCATGCTGGTTGATCTGGTTTCAGCTTTAAGCTGAGTTATTGCCCCAGCATGCCCAGTTTGGCATGCAAATTGAGCCGGTGGACTTCCCCACCAGTTTAACCAGTTTTAATTGATACACAGGATAAACAAGCCAAGCTCTTCAGAAAAGCCAGCGCGGCATCCAATTTATTATTTCCGTACTTGCGGCCCGGCTCACATGAACTGAGATGCTACATATCGTCGGCGCTGACACAGTACTAACCGACGCAGACAGCGGTTCTTGGTGCAAAACAAACAATGTTATTCAAACTAGATTGCTTATCTCGAAACCTGAAAAATACTAGACACACGCCAAAAGCAGGCAATAACAATAAAAAATACTACACAGATGAGAGAAGCGAACCTGCGTCCCGCCAGCAATGGGGCGAAGCGTCCTCTTGGCGTGGTCGGCAGAGGCGAGGAAATCCGTGTGGCTTGGATAGCATTGGCGATACTCCTCGGCACCACCGTCATTCACGATCACACACACATGTTCGAAGACATGAAATGACGCCTCAGTCGGGGCGTCCGAATTTTCCCGCGCTGAACGGACTGCCGCTCGCTGTCTCCTCAAATCCTGCTTCGCTTGCACCGCCGTTCAAGTAGTCTTCAAACAACGCGCACACAGCCGCCCCTTCAAAAATCTGCCCAAGATAGCCAAACGTGTCTCAAATTTTCCGTTCCTACCACTGTCTCTCCCTCTTTTCTCGCACACAAAGAAAGCTCGCAGCGCGCCTGAAGCGCCCGGTCGTCTGCCAAAAACGAGAGCACAAACAACAGGACGTGGCCTCGCCCCAGCCTAAGCCGACCGTTGGTGCCCGCGTTCCCAACAATGCACGCTCGACCACTTCTAGCCGACCTTGGCATGTGCGCTCCCAGCAAGACCAGCTTGACAAGCTCGAACCAGCTTGGACCAGCTTCAGAACCAACTCGAACCAGCTTGACAAGATTGAACCAGCTTCAGTACTAGCTCGAACCGGCTCAAGTACCATCTTGCCCAGCTGCAGTGCCAGCTCAAACCAGCTTGAAGCGGCTTGAGCAGCTCGAACCAGCTTGATTACCATGTAGACCACCTCGAACCAGCTTAAAAACCAGCTAAATCCGCTTCACCAGCTTAATGTTATTGCTGGTATTTTAATAGGGCCGAGCAGCCTCATGTGACAATCGTGCGTCGTGGGAGCTGCCTCCGACTCTTCCACGAGCAAGACCCGCGATCAACAGGCGACAGTCAGCTCTGCGACCTGCGGATACCCGAGCTACCCCATCAGCGACTTGTGTTGTGGGCGGCAGAAGCCACCGTGATTTCACCCGACTACGTTGGATTCGTGGCAGTTGCTCCTCGCGACAGAAGTGGAGTAGGCATTAACATCAAGTCACAGGTGCGAATGAAAGTGGGAAGAGAACACTGTATTCCAGCATGCGTAGTGGGAGTCAGCGAGGAGGGGACGGAGTTATCACTGTCGTGAACGTTTCGACGAATGAACTTTACATTGCCCAAGGCGATATTGTGGCGCAGGGAAACGTGTGTGCATCGACTGAACCAGACATCGAGGTCAAAAATTTCTCTGCACGAGACTACACCTTCGAACCGATTACTTTGAAAGAACTGCAGATTGGCGAGTGACTGACATCTGACGAGACTGAAGAGTTGCTAGATTTACTCAGGAATTATCGAGATAGCTTCGCGAAAGACATTTTCGAGCTTGGCAGCACCAGTAAGGCAGAGCTAACCATGGAAACCGCAGAGGATGCGGGACCTGTATCGCTTCGTCTGTATTGACTTCTGTACGATCAGCGTCACCGGATAAATTAAGCTATTGACGAACTAAAATCTATGTGCATCGTTCAAGACTCTTTATCACCATATGTGAGCCCACTACTCGTCGTGAAAAAAAAATTGGCGAGAGTGACTCCATCGGTTACAGAGAGCTGAATCGAGTTACAAAGAGGGATTGTTATCCATTGTCGGAGACTGAGGATCAGCCAGACAGACTGCAGGGAAAAAGCTTCTTCACAACGCTCGAACTAGCGTCGGGATACTGTCAAGTACCTGTTGCGGAGGGGTAACGCGCGAAGACTTTCTTCGTCACACCAAAGGGGCATTACGAATTCTTGCGGATGTTATTTGAACATACGAACGTACCCACCGTGTTCCAGAGAAGGATGAATGTCTTGCCGGGTCCTGTGCATTACAGAGTGGCGTTGGCCTAAATGTACGACCTGTTGATTCCGCCCAAAGATTTCGACGAAAGTTTAAACCATCTCGAAGAGGTCCTCCGCGTGCTCCGAAACGCAAACCTCACATTCCGATTGATCAAGTGCAATTTCCTGGCGTTGAGCATAACCTAACACAGGTTCGACATTAAGCCATCAGGAATTAAACTCAGTGAGCTCAAGGTGAAATGCGTGGCGGACTTTCCTCAACCCAAAAACGTGCATGAGGTTAGGCAGTTCGTTTGACTTACGAGCTACTTCAGACGATTTATTGAACACTTCGCGCATAATGCACGACCAGGGTTGGGCAGTATCGCGATACAAATGCATCGCGATAGTATTTCAGAAATACATTTCGTATCTGTATTTCTGTATCGCGATACATATTTTTCACCAGTATTTGTATTCCTGTATCGAAATACATTTGGAATGTTTTTCTTTTGTAGCGCGATGCAATCAGTATGAACTGTATTTCGTTACATTTCTTGAGAAATACTCCCCCCCCCCCGCAAGTCTGAAGGCATTTTGTTTTTACTTCTGAGGGTATCAGGTTTAAGGTGATGCTGGGGTATTGTTACTATGCTGGGCAAGGTTCCTTTCGATTCTCCGAACTAGTTTTCAATGCGTCGTGTTCTTTCTTTCAGGTCGCAATCCACGAGGTCTCTGTTTGGATAATGCTAGGCGAGTCTTGAGGACTGCAATCAATTCGTTGGTGGTGGAGGGTTGGCAGAAGGGACCTTCACAACAGGGGTGCAACCGTATCGTTTTTTATCGTAATAGACGATAACACATCCGTTCCAGGATGCTTTAGGTGGCCCACTATTCTCAAAATTCCACATAACACTGCCTGCACAATCTTTGAAGATGTAACCTACAAGGAAAGTACGTATTGTCAGTTCATACAGCAGCGTGGTAAAGTTTCATGTTCAAGGCCACACCTACAGATAAAGAATACCAGTTCATTTTACCGTGACGTGAATTGATCAATGTTGACAGAGGCATCCTATTGAAGAGGAGCGTTGTGACGCTTTGATGGGATTTAGAGTGACCGAATTTATTTAGAGGTCGAAGTCTGTTTGCAGCCCTCGTCAGACAGGGAGGATGTCAGGGAAGGGACCACGATTAGTCCTTGATGGAACGTTTTTTGAGGCCATTGAAGACTCCCACCGTCCGAAACCAATACCTTCAAGGCAAAGTGCTAAGCCTATGGGAAAGTAATTTTGGGATAAGAAACTTCCACTTCAGAGTTTAAGCTTCTTCTCAGTTGGCGTCTGAAACAAATTTGAAAATAGTATTGCACTATCAGTATTTCTGTATTTGAATTTCCGCCCTTTCTACAATGTATTCCTGTACTTGTATTTCCAAATGCATTTTTGAGTATTTCTGCCCAACCCTGCGCACGACCGCTGACAAGACTACTTGGCAAGAACAGCACGTAGTCGTGGAGCGAAGAAGAAGATAAGGTTTTATGTCAGGTTAAGCGAAGGCTTGTAAAGTATTCGGTGGTCGCACTTCATGACCACAGTGCTCAAACCGATGTCTGCACCAATGCAAGTCAGTCGGGTCTTGGCGGACTCCTGATGCAAGAGAAGATTGACGGAAGAATGCACCCCGTCATTTATGTCAGAAGACAAACCTCGAAGGCCGAGCATGTGTATGACTCCTTCGAGCTCTAGGCCATCGCTGTAGTCTGGAATTTGGAGCGTTGACGATCGTATCTGCGGGGCATTGACTTTTTAGTTGTTACTGACTGCGACGCACTGCGTGGAACACTCAGCAAGTGGAACATGACACCACGGGTCGGGCGATGACGGCTGAAGTTACAGAAGTTCAGGTTCTGCATATAACATCGGTATGGTACCTCAGTGCCACACGCCGTCGCACTCAGCGGATCGCCATGTCGAGGAGGGGAGGAGACAGAAGCAACCGACGACTTGCAAATCTTGGCCACGACAGCAGAGAGCAGCATCCGCTGGATCGCGACGGCACAGTCTCTTGTCCCGCAAGTTAGAGTCATACAAGACTTTCTGAGGGGAGATGACACGAACCTCGACCGCGAGGTCCGTCTCACCTCGTAATGAACCTCGACCATTACGAGCTGAAGGACGGAGTAAGATTCCACAAGGCCGGAGTTGGCAACACGGCCAAAATGCTCTGGGTAATGCCGAGGCCACTGAGACGGCAAGTTGTCCGGCGATGTCACGACGGCATTAGATATTTTGCCGTCGATAACACGTTTAAAAACTATCAAGAGAAGTACTGGTTCGGGGGCATGAAGCGCTATGTCCCCCGGTATATCGCGGATAGCATGGAGTGCCTCTACCATAAAACAAAAACGGGAAAAAAAAGAATGCTCCATTCAATCGAGATAAAGGAACTCCCATTCCACACCGTTCATTTCGCACACTTGGGACCGCTCACGAAAAGCAAGCGTGGAAACTGCCACATCAGTGTTGCTGTCCATGCGTTCACAAATTTCGCGATGCCCAAAAGCAGTACGAGGCACGGATGCGTAGGGCGCGGTCCGAAACCTGAGGGACATTTTTGGACTGTTTGGACCACCAGCTCGCCTAATAACGGACCGTGGAGTTACCTACACAATCGCTACGTTCAGGAGGTGCTGCGCTTTATTCAACGTGGTGTACGTCCTCAACTCGACTGCGACGCTGAGAGCCAACGGTCAGTTTGAGCGCTACAACCGGGCAATTACGCCAGCGTTGGCAAGTCTCAGCAGTGACCCGTCGCAACGACACTGGTATGATGTTCTCGAAAAGGTGCAGTGGCTTTTGGATGCAGCCTACCAAAATGCAACCCTGACCCTGCCATTTCACCTGCTATTGGCCTTCGAGTCCCGAGATATTACCGGTAATCCTCTGACAGATGAGCTTCGAACAAACGAAGCGACAGCTTCTAAAGGAGTAGAAGAGCGCCGTAAAAGAGCGGTACAAGCTTTTAGTGTGGATCAACAGAGGCAGCAACAACGTTATAACAAGAAACGTCGACTTACTCCCGCCTATGAACCAGGAGATATGGTTCTCTCAGGAAAGGGGACCTGCGTCTGCGGGTGAATCGCGCAAACTTAAAATGAAGTATAAGGCCCCGTATGTTGTGACTTAAATGCTGCTTCACGATACCTACCCCATTGGAGATGTTCCCGGGAACGCACAAACTCAGAAGGACTATACGTGCAAGCCACCTGCTGAAAAGTTGAAGCCTTATTTTTTTCTTGAAGAATCTGTCAGTGACTGCGACGGCTCCGATCGGGACGATCGGCCACCAGATGACCAAATGTTAGCGGCCACAACTTCGCCGCAAGACAAGGGCCACGCGGAAGATGGTTGGCTGTCCCCAGCCAGGCTCCCCGAGCCCCAGACTCCGGACCCCTCCGTCAAATAACACGAGCCTCCGGATTCCAAGAGCCATGTCCTTTCCTTCCCGGAAACAAGCGGAGCGGGCTGCGGACGGGCATTCCTTTCCGAGACCGCGAACCCGACGCACCGCTTTCCGGTTCTGTCACTTCCGAGTCTTTTTAGAAGAAAAGGAAACTTTTGTCGTACATAGCCCCCCTGGTTTCTGAAGCTTCCGTCGACTTAAAAGTTAAAAAGCTACCTACAGCAGAACAGGTGCCTTGCACATGCCCCGCAGGTGCTGTGACGCCACCAAGATCACGGCCGGCGACATAACACTTTTATGAATTCATTAGGGAGAAATCACAGGACCACTTTGGATTTCGTGTTAAACACACAAATCTGAGAGGGGTACCAGGCAGAAAACACAGAGTCTACAAGCGAATATTCTAAACTGCCACCATGTTTCACCCGCTGTCTTGACAACTCAAAGTAAGAGGTTTGACCAATACCACCTAGAAGACAATGCTTGAGCATGACATCATCGTCCGTTGATTCCACCCCCACCCCAATCGCAATGCGGCAGATGGGTGCGTCTGACGCCGTCGAGTCCTAGCGTCGCTTCCGGTATGAGCAACTCAAAGAGTCATAGGTGGTGGCGCTGACGCATGTAAATGCTCCGATGTACTCTGACGTGGTGCGTAACAAACGCGGCTTGGCCAAGCTGACAGATGCTGATTGGTCGCAGATATCGAGTTAGTGCTCACCGGCGATTGAAAAGCGAGCTTTCTCCGCTACGCTGTGTTCGCTTCGCTCAAAGTCGTAGTGTAAGAGAGGCTTTAGGGGGCCCTGGTGAAAACCACTAGTGATTACGTTTGGATGCTGGGGGAGGGGGGGGGTGCGGGACTCGCGTTTCATACGTAATTTTTATTTGCACTGCAAAAGGTTGAGCATCTATGATATGCGGTACTGAAGGCCTCCCAAAGCTTCGATGATGTCAAACTTCATGCGGCGCTCAATTGCCGAGCTGGCATCTTTGAACTCCTCGCGTGGCATTCATTGCACGTTGCTTGAGTAGTTGCTGTAGCCAAAAAGCGTGAATATTTTCCAGTACTCACCCTGAGTGGCCCAAATATTGGTGGCTGTTTCCATTGGTAAAATCGTACTGGCCGTACTACTTGGCGTGGTACTTGCCGTTGTACTTGCGGTTGTTGTCACTTTTGGGAATGCAGTCATTGTTGTCTTCTGAGTTGACATGCGTGGTACGTTCGTCGACCTGGCAGGTCCACTCAGGGACTCACTTGGATAGGAGGAGGTGGTATTCTCAGTACCTGAACACACGAGGAACATGCGTTGGCGAAAGCGCTAGACAACAGTCGAAGTTGTCTAGGGATTGACTGACTCCAGCCTGAGTATAAAGCCGAATGTATAACGCTAATAAATAAAATAATTCGCGGGAAGCTTTTAGAATGCTTACTTTTTGTTTATAAAACGAATCGCCTTCTACAGACCAAGAAATTCAGTTTTCAAGGTATTCACAAACACAACTAAATATATTCTAGTTAAGTAGAGAGGCATATAGAATTGCGATTTAGTTAAACTGATTATGGTATTAAATTTGTTGTTATATCTAAATTTGTAGTTTGTTTTATACCTATGTTCCACCTCATGAGTTGCTTGCAGCAGAGCCAAAATATAGGTATGAGCACGTGATATTTGAAATTGATTTTCTTTCACCTGCAATTGCGAAGGGAAAGCAAATGTGAAAGCCACCTGCCCGAGCCTTTGACATTGCTGACCACCCCTCCCGACATAAGTTGTAGTACTCCATTGTGCATGGCTGCTGGCCTAAGCGTGTAAATAACCTTGCGGTCAATCTTGACGTGGCCTCGAGGAATAGAGGTCTAGCACACTTCTAATATTTGCGAATACAAAAACAATGCCTGCGATCTTGAGAACAGAGCCGGCGCGAGTTCGACACTTTGGAGGGCGAACAAGTCATGATGTAAATACATGAATCCTCAAAGTGGCATCGGCCAGGATCTCGTTAGTCGAAAGAACGTTACTGCAGTTTATATTAACAAAACTTTTGTCTGTGTGTGAGCAGGTTTTGTCTTGCGTCCTTTTCGTTTTCGCGTCTCCGGTTCAATTGGGTTGACCCGAGTCATTTTTGGGCCATTCAGATATGTTTTTTGTTCGAAATCAGGCCCGCGCGGGTTTTTATTCTTTAATAATCATGTATTTCAAATTAAAATTAAGATCTCTATTTTTTAAGGCGTAAACTAGAAGGGTCCCCCAGACAATATGCAAAACTTGAGAATGTCTGGGAGACTCTTGCATGGGCAGCAGATTGTCATGGTCGTTCCCGGAAGACAACAAGAGAAAATGAAGACAGGAAGGCGCGGACGAAATCGGCGTGAGGGGGTGGTGCGCCGAAGGATGTCACATATTAAGCATCAACAAACGAACAAAGCATTCAAAGTATATAAATACACACGTGAATACAAGATATAAAAACATAAACAATATTCTACATCAATAATATTCAACCGGTAATGTGAAATGTGAGCGTAAGCTGACTCTTCAGTGACAAATGCAAAGAAATAGAACATTCATGCACAACATCGGGTTCGCTAAAGTAAAGAAATAAAAAAAAATAACGAAACATTTGGTTGTGTTGAGGAAGTGGCCATTTTCCAGGGCGACCTATATTGTTAATGTTCTACTACATATTTATTTGTGAAGTCAAATGAAAGGACTTTATCAATGAGGTTGACGAAAAAAAAACGAATGTAATCAACCATATGCAAAATCCTTGCGAGCTATCATCATCGTACCATTATGAGGGGGTTTATCACTTCTTCCGTTTGTGGACGAGGCTCATCTGCATTTGACTCGGTTTTCATAATATTAGATCAATATTTTTTACCCTGAACGGATTGCTGTTTAGTTTTGTTTCAAAGAAGAAAATAAACACGGGTGCACAACTTTGTAAAAGAAATTGTCAGCAACGAGCTCGGCAAGACTCGACACTCATGCAATGAACTGGGCCATCAAGGTAATTTCTTTATAGGAAATATTTTGTGAAGGGTTCGTACTGGCCTTACAGCAGGTGATCCTATCTTAGTTCTATGTTTCCCACTTTGTTGGGTCTTTTGTTTATCGAGCGAAACTATCGGTACGGGTACCCTCCATTATGAAGACGATTTGATGATTGATCATTACAACACTAGATGGCGCTTCTTTTTGCAAATGGTCTATTAAAAAGTAATTCACACATTTTTTTTGCGAATTACGTTGTATCTAGACAACAAGTATTTTTGAATTCTAATCATACACGATATTTTCAACCTAACCCAACATATATTTTCGAAGCCTCGCGCGCGCTGCACCAGCAGCATATTTTTTGGATATGGCACGTTTAACCCGCGCCTGAAGTACTTCTTAAGTTTACTGACTGGGGCGCTTAAATGACGCTCGGCAAGTCGATAATGGGAACCATAAATTTGAATTCAATAAATTAAAAGGTAATGAATATATTTAGTTTATTGTTTGAATTATTCTGAAGACTAAACCATATATTATCCTCCCTCGCCCATTTATGATATATACACAAAATAGATTTGTGCAGCTTTCCAGGCTTTCAAATAAAAATACACACGCATATCGCCTGGATGATTCAGATTATACGAAATCACGAAAAATAATTATAGGTGCTCTGTTTTAAAGATAACACACGCTTCCACAAGCTTATGTTGAAGTTTGATGGTATGTAGAATTGAATAGTCAGATCCTTTAAAAACAGGGAATATTTTTGAAGCTTTTTCGATGAGTTAAAGCTTTCTAGGTTCTAGGCGCAAAGTGCATATATGAACGTTGTTGATTTGTTCCGTGCAATTTAAGCCTTGAATTTCGGATGCCAATTTATAAACAATAAATAAAAATTGACAAGATGTTTTTATTATTAGTGACACACCTTCTAAAGGTCAATAGAAGAAATAAAACGTTAAGCAAATTGAAGTAGAATTGATTATATATGTATAAGTGCGTTTATTGGAGGAAAACCTAGATAGCGGGTGCCTTTAATAATTTTGAGTTGAGATTGAATCTTAAAACAGCCAGTGCATTTAGTCTACCGCAGAACAGCACAGAACCGATAATTATCATTTACTAATAAAGCTTTTAAATGGCAGTGTTAAAATATTTTCCATATCCTAAAAAAAACAAAAAACATCAGAGATGTGAAAAAGCACGGTGCAATCGCATGAAACGCACTGTGCTCAGTGTCACATGCCATACTCTATTTCTAGACCAAAATATATGTTTGCCCTGGACATTGGCCCACTTTCGTCCACGACTTATCTGCTTTACTCTCCCAGTACTTCCCGAACATTGGTAAATTCACAGGATGCTTACAGAGTGCAGATAAGACGTCTTGTGATGCTAAATGACGGCTCGCATTCAACTGCTCAGTCGAAGTCACGTGATTTACGCTCCGCGTTCGCAATACGAGCTGAGGGGTGATGACGGCAGCGTTGATTGTCTACAAGTGCCTACGCGTCTTAGCCCGCATTCCTCCCCGCCACGCCATACTGCAACGCAAGTGCACGTGAGATCCATTTGTGCAGCAGGCGTCCCACATTAACTTGCAAACTTTCTCTATGTCTTCAGTTGCTCCCTCTCTAAAATCTAGCCTCTCTACACAAATCTAGAGAGCCTCGTTTTAAAATAGGGAGCGTTTGAACCGTGTGAATAGGCCGATCTAACCAAACGTTCCATGCATGCGAGACACCGCCTGAAGTATAGTTCAGAGGAGAGGGCCAAAACCCGCCATGGCTCGTGCCTTGTCATGCTCAGCTCTCGCAGAGGTCTAGCGGGGATGTGGCGCTCGCTGAAAGACTGCAGTTCCCATGAACCATGTCGGCAGCGGCGGTGTATCGAAAGTGAGTGGTGAGATCGGTCTATATCATGGCTCACACTTCCTGCGCACATTCGCCGCTAGTGCTCATGCTTTCATGTCACGTGGTCGGGTGGAAAGCGCGTGTAGAGGAGAATAAGTTGTGAGACGATGAAAGATTCCGTCACCTCCTTGCACCTCGAATTGGCAGCGCGGCCCTTAAATCACGTGACACCTATTCATCGGTTGGACACACTCTGAAATCGAGGCTCTTTTAAGTCATTCCGTCGTGGGACTTCAACGGTATTCATTACAAGTAAAAAAATTTATTGTGCTTGATTACTTTATGGAGTTATTTCGTAGTAAATTTAGCACGTTTGTTATGATATGTGATCGAACGATATATGTATATATATATATATAGATATATCGACTTATCACAACGACCTATTTTCGTAAATTAAGGGATCAAAATGCCCACATATATTGGAGTGAGATTTACAAAAAGAAATCTCCAAGCCTACGTGTTTTCTTGTGGACACATTGCCAGGCGTTTATATCAAAAGTTATTTTCATTATACGAAATGGATAACATAAAAAAGCTAGAAAGCCATGGATATCTAAGAATATAATTTGTAAAAAGTGCGCACAAATGGCATACGTAGACACCATTTCGATAACTCAAAATTTTAATTGTGAAAAATAAAATTAAAAACATCTACGAAATATAGAAACCGGATTAAAAAAGATACGTAAAACTGGAGAAAAGTATGATAATAAATCAGTGTTTTATTATCTTGGCGTACTTATATACCTTTGAGAAAATTAAACTCAGTTATAAGACCGCTCAGAAACACCGACTTGCGTTAAGAGTCTTACTTGTGTTGGTGTTCAGTTAAGCAGTATTCTCCTTGCGAATGCCTTTAATGATAATTTCACCAATGCCCCTAGTTGTGCAACTACTATTACTCATACTTATGGCGGTGTTGGATTTAGGAACACTAACTCTAAATGTTTAAGCCCTGTAACTAAAACCGAAAAAAATGTGACGGCAACAGTTGCGATGTGGATGGCATTTAAAATACACCAATCAAATATGTGATAATCTTGCTTTCGTACCATTTTACTTATATCTTTAATTTAATCATTTTAATGTATCGTTTAAAAAATGCATATTGCCATGTTTTGTTAATATAAAAGAAAAGCTACAAATATGTATGAGCAATGATAGGCCTGTGCCCATTCTTCCAATGTTTTCAAAGGGATTGAAAAAAATATTTCGCACCCGCTTGACAGCATTTTGTAACAAATATTACGTGCTCACAAATGTGCAAATCAGATTTAAAAAAAAACAAAAGACATTGAATTAATTAGCTCTGTTTGAGGCGAAAGAGACCATCTTGAGAAATTTTGATCAGACAAAAAAGGTGCTGTGAGTGTTTGTAGACTTTACAAACGCCTTTGACTATCTAGACCAAATTAGTTTACTGCAGAAAGTTCGTTTTATAAAATTGGGGTCAGGCATTATCCCTTATGCAATCATATTTGACTCACCGCCAGCCGCTGATAAATATTTTTTTGCTTTCAGTTCAACAACAGAACCAGTACATACCGGTGTACTTCCAGGAAGCATTTTTAGACTGGTAATATTTATCATCTATTACTTAACCTCTTTGCCGATAAGTAAATATTGCCGTGACTGCTGAATTCGTTACATACGCCGGCAATGCGACTATAGCGTTTGCACAAAATGAGTGCAGGGATGTCGTTATAGCAGCTAATACCACATTAACTAAGTTTACAACTAGAAATAAATGAACTACACAGAAGTGACAATAACCATCCAGCATCTGTTTTGTTCTGACCTTAAAAATAAAAATGTTAGCCAGCACTCCGATATTTTTGTTAAAAAATCTATGGGTAAACATTGTACAAGACATTTAAAACATAAGGTGTTATGCACAACCAGCATATTCCTTAGTGATTCCGAAGGCCAAAATATAATTTTGAAATTAACTGGGTCACTAAAACCCGAAGATATCGGCCCGTCCTACAGCTTTTCGTCAAGGGTGTTGCCTACGGGTCGCTGTTTTTCTTGTGCCTCAACCATTCTCACCAAGTCTGGAGCACGACCACGCTTACAAACCTCAACAAAATACGTCTTCTAAAAATAATGTTGCCCATTTTATAGACAATGCCCAATACGACTCGAACACAAAAGCTTTTTTTAGACGACATTATGTATTAGTTGTTCATAACTTGTACAATTATATACTTGTCTCCACCTACCAAAAAGCAAACGTATATATTGAGACGATTTCAGATTTCCCAAACTTGATAAAGCATGGCCATGATACAAAGACTGAAAAAGGAAATACTTATGGGTGTCCACTGATACAACTTCATACGAAGATCAAATTATGATGAACACCTTACCAAAACTGTTAAATCAACTTGAGAATAACAACAAAGATTTACATAAGGCTTACCTGAAACAGTTAAAGGGCAACTCCACTCAAAAAGTCGACCCTATCGAAATGACTGATATCGCTTTAGGGTGTCAAAATACGGTCATACCCAAAATATCACGTCAATCCGACGCCGCATTACCGACTAAAACCAATATTTAAAATGTTCTCCCGGCTCGGTTAGCGGCCCGAAAGCGGGTGAGCAACGCTGGCACCGGGTGAGCTAGTGAAGCAACACTGGGCAATGACGTAGGTCTAGTCCTGCGCTCTCGTATGGACGCCGCGGACGCTTCGTTTCCCGTGGCATTCTGCGATTGTGCTGACGGCAAGGGGTGCTTACCGCGTTATCGTGTGTCTTACCGCGTTATCATGCCGCGTGTTACCGCGTTATCGTGCCTATTTTTATTAGCGTCCAGGCAGAATTCATTCAACTCCAGCATTGCTTCGGCGACAGCGCGAAAGAGAGCGAAGCGGTGCTGCTCGCTCACGCGCTTGTCGTGGAGCCGGAGAGACTCGCCGGACTCGCGTTGGGCAATGTCGAGCACGACTTGTAGTGCTGTGGGTTGCACCAACAATCCGGTGCGCAACCCGGAGCTGCGGTTCCACCAGTTCCCAAGAGACCGGAAGAGGCACAAGGTGTGGGTCGGTGCCGTTCGCCGGATAGACTTCGGTCCTCGGAAGGCCGTCGACTCCGAGCTCCAACGCGAAGCTCTGCTCCCACTCCCAGCACTTTACGTCAGACACCTACACACCGGATCTGCAGCTGCTGACTGTTGCTGGTTTCTCCACGAAACATGCGTCTTTGAAGAACGATGCGGTGCCGTCGCTGTTCGCGTACCGTCCGCCGGCTACTCCAGCACGATCGGCCGGACTCAGCAGGTCGCGGCTGACATAACTAGCGTGCACATAAAGGCACCTTACCTTTAACAACTTAGACCGCTTGTGGATACATCTGATCATTTATATCCTATTATTTCTTTTTCTCTCGGTCCGCGAGCAAGAAACAAATACAGTCACGCTGCGCCGGCACTTACCGCGTCATATTTATAGCAGTCGGACTCGCTTTTCGGCCGGCAAATTTATAAATACACACTAAAACTTATTATATTTGGTGCATATTGACAAAGTGGAGCGGTAATAAAGAAAATGTGCATCTTACGTTTTGTTTTGAAACTCCATGTGCGACTGAGCCGACATTGTCGGTGCGTCAGCTCAGAAGCGCGGGACGAGAACTAGGTCATGCCGACGACGCGCCACTAATATCAGTGTTACCAAGCTGCTTCAGCCGGTAGTTTCGGTTTCGCCGTGCCGCCGGAACGATACTTGGAATCGCGATATCTACAAAACTATACACACTACCTAAAAACAAATTATATCTCCTGAATCAGGGTCGCCGACTTCAACTAAACAGATCATAACCCCAAAAATGTAAAAATGGAGTGGAGTTGCCCTTTAAGAAACTTTATACACCCATTGACATTGACATACAACCAAAACCTGCCGGACTGAAGACGCTGGTGTTGTTTGTGTGCTCTTTTTTATATAAATTAAGCACTTCTCTTTGCCGGGTACCCTAAGTGTATATGTTCGATGTACTGGTTGCCGCATTTTAACAGGTTGTCATTTTAACATAATTATTTAAACAACCGTGTTCCTCGAACTAAAATAATTTTCAGTTATTGCAAATGTAACGTTTTGTATTTTATTTACACGGTCTTTTCACCACAAAAATTCACTTGATCATTTCGGGCAAGTTAGGTTTGTTCTGTTATAAAATTTCAGTATAAACATTTCTTTCCACTAATGTATTATCGTTGCCAAACTTCGAATCACTTTATATTTGAAATGATCTGTTTGGCTGTTGATATTTGTATTATGTGGCGTACTCTGTAGATAGTATATTTAAGTGCATATGAGGAAACAACACCTTGCTTTTACTTTTGCTGATGCAACTGTCTTGTAAGCGGGGAGAGGGGGGGACGAGAAACTGCTTGAAGAGCGTTTTTTTTTCTTTGGCCTCCCCTGATTTTTGTGTCAAAATAGGAACAAAATGAATTTAATTTGGAATTTGAAGCGTAAGTGCAAAGGTATTCCGATTATTTTTTGAAGTAGTAAAATTATTTGTAACCGTTACTATATATTTTAATCCCCTTTCAAATTGCTCCATTGGTTTTTAGATGTTTCTAGACAAAAGAATGTTTGAAACAAGTCTCCTTTAGGAGCATGTCTGACTAAAATTGAAGGATTAAGATTATAAATAGATCATACTTGGGTCATTCCAGCTCAATAATGAACAGTACGAACAGTCCGTCGTTTTGTAACCAACGGATGGCGTCACGAAAATCTGAAGTCATCGGACAAGTAGCTGTTACTCTTTCAAGTAACGGCCAATTATTTTTCTTATCGTGTAATAAAGCAATATTATCGAAAAAAGTTTAAGTCGAGAGTAATTGAAATTGTATGCGATTACATTTCTCGAGTGCTTTGTACGATGCCGCTTCCTTGCAGGTGACGCAACCAAGCTGATATTTGAAGGAGGTGAACGGGCAAAAGCGGATTCACCACACGGCGTTGAAGTTGCAAATTGCACTTCTCCGGCTGTGTAGAGCGTGTCCTCCAAATAATCTACCGTGTTTGATCTTCGGCGCAAAACTATCCTAAGCATCGTCGGACGTTCAGCTTCTGCACGATTTTAGCGCTAATAGTTCGAACGTGATATCATAATTTCGGAACAAACCGTTTTCTCTTAAAAAATATCAGCAATTTTTAAAACATTATATGGTAAAATAATGATGGGTAAAAAGCGCGAATACATGGGACAGAATGGCGCAATCTCCCGAGAACCGACCCCATCTTCAGATACAATATAAAAAAAATCACCAATACATTTTGAATGAGTGAACCATTAGTCACGAATCCTTGGATGTCTTGTTTGAACCTCAAGCGCTACATTTGGGAGGTAACTGAGCGTTCAGAAATGCGTAGTTTTTCACTGCGATGAACAAAACGTGGGAAATGATTTACAAAACGTCCTGTACTTGCTCACATAACTGCAGTGCTTACCGTTTGATGTGAAGAAAAGAACAACCGTCACTACTCCGACAAGAACCAGGATGAGGAGAGCCACCAGAACCATACTGGTGTTCCTTAAAGAAAATGACTTCTATATAGCACCCGTGATATATATGGGCGGTTTCATTGGGATTCAGGCAACGAGTGGCAGTCGTATTTTTCAGTTTTCTTCAAATTTTTATATGTTGTGGAACATGTTGCAAGAAGAACAATCTTTTTTTTATTTTATTGTCCTGACATAATTAGTTCCCGAGAAAAAAAAATCTCAAAGAAACGGGAAAGAACGACGAGGTTTTGACGATTGTCGTGTGTGGCGTTTTTGAATCACTCTCAATATCAAAGTATTTAAAAGGCAGCGTCTATATTTGTTTAGTGTGATATATATGCAAAGTAGGTAAGACGACATTATTAACTACTAGTTATTAGAGAGTTTTAGTAATACGTATAGCAACAAACGTAAGCCCCTTACGTTAGTGTTAACGCTGCGTCCTTCATACTGAGCATGTGCCATACGTACGTACTGCGGTGAGCTATGCGTACGTACGCTCGCTATCGCATTTTGCGAGCGTACGTAGCGGTCCCCTGCGTGCCATTCTCGTTGCTCTCGTCGCGCATGGGAAAGCGCGATACTACTCCAGTTTGGAAAATGGCGGTGGTGAGGCAAACCAGTGGAAGTGCTACGCGCGTTGATCGGGTTCGCTTCACCATTGAAGATGGTCTCGAACCTTGTGGAAGAAAAAGAAAGAAGAAGAGAAAAAGGGCGAGGCTCGTGGCGGGCGAGGATACGCGGAGTTCGGAGCTGGAGACAGACAAAAGAGCCGGTGCCGAGCAAGGCCTCCATCTGAAGACCCGGACCACTAGACCGACTTGGCCCTCCTCTTCATCGGACTCTGAACTTAAGTAGAGATAAAACCTTTTCCCAATGGTAGCGCTTCCCCGTTTGACTTCCTCGGAGCGAGTGGAACTCGGCCTGATCGGGCGCTATTGACAGGCGACCCACAATCTCCTCAAGGAAATCAACGCGACGAACCCTTTCGAGCGCCCACAAAGCTAGGTGTCGGTAGCCAAGAACGTTGGCGACGCCGTATAACCCTAAAAGGTGTTTTTTTCTGCGGTCGGTACGCGAGCGGTGCGACGTATTGCTTGCATATTTCCAAGCAAATGACGAGGCCAACATAAGATAGTAGGGTTCCCACAACACACTGGAGCGAACCAATAGATCAAACTGCTGGTCGCACAGCCCGAAAAAAAGACAAACCACGTTCACAACAGGCAAATGGAAAAAGATTCACGCACTTCGTAGCAAAGCCAAGAGGTCCGCAGTGTTAAACTGGCTTTACCGAATGCCCGCCTTGGATTGTTTGGGGCAGTTCGTAGGAGAACATCTAGATGGCGCTGCAAGTCTTTACGTATCGTTACGTATGCGTTTGCCTTCCGCTATACTAAAAGTGCGCCTTCAACGCGCTCCGTAACGTTACGTCGACAGCTAGCGTGCGTTCTACGCAGTGCTGACGCAAGGGTCATTTACGCTAGTCCAAAACTCTCTATTATTCGTCGCTCCAATCTTTGTAACAATCCCCAAACATGCCTCCGCGAACAACTGTGACCTAAATTGCGGATTTTATTTTGAGTCGACTATGTTTAGTATCCCTTTTAAAATAATATCACGTGTAGAACCTTTCATTGCCTTCCAAATCAAGCAAAGTTTGTGTTTTTGTCATGTACGAGTACTGAAAAATAAAGTATGAAAGAGAGAGGGTTTTCACTTTTCGTTCAATATCAGCACGCTGTATAAAAATAAAAGAACAGTTTTATTTTTTTTTTTGCGTCGGGTTTTTTTAACACTTTTTTTAGCCAGATTACAAGCCGGTAGAGGTATTTTTCTTGCTTTTGAGTTTTAAGCCTCTAATTATGCTAAAAAAGAGCAAATGCCGATGGTGGGATTTGGCGATTTTCGTGTGTGGCGTTTTTGAACCACTCTCAATCTCAAAGTATTCAAAAGAGAGCTTCGATATTTTTTTTATTGCGATTTATAGGCGAGTCGCTAAAAGGACATTCCCACTGCTATTTATTATTCGTCGATCTAATCTTTGTAAAAATCCCCAAACATGCCTCCGCGAACGACTGTGACCTAAACTGCGGATTTTTTTTTAGTCGACAATGTTTAGTTTTGTTCTTAAAATAATACTACGTCTATAATCTTTCATTGACTTCCACATTATGTAAAGTTCTTGTCTTAATCGCGTACGAGTACTGAGAAATAAATTATGAAACAGAGAAGGTTTTCACTTTTTGTTCAATTTCAGCAGGCTGTAAAAAGATAAACAAATAATATTTTGATAAATATTTTTTGCGTCGCGTTTTTTTTACATTTTGCTTGTAGCCTGCATACATTCTGTTAGAGGTATATGCTCTAGTTCTGAGTTTTAAGCCTTTAAATGTGCTAAAAAAGAGCAAATGCTGATGGTGCGTTTATGGGTTATAGCTGTATATTTTATTCTTTAATATAATAATCTAAGGGACGTTGAATAAATGCACATATAAAAGACATGAATGTCGTTAGGCGTATAATAACAAGTTTGCAATTCCAAACGTCTAAATACTATAAAATCGAAACTGCCGAAAGCGAGTTTACAGACAATTTTCGTCGGTGCCGTGATTGGAGGGGTTTCAAGCCTAAACCCTATGCGCTACATAATCTATACAATGTTAGAAATATCAAAGTATAATATTGTAAAACATTAGAGTAAAATACACTTCCTATTGGAAAGCTAGATTTTTAAATGCGAAATTTTATATTTTTAATGCGAAATTCATGTTGATAACAGAACTAAATCATTTTTTAGCATATTTAGAGGCTTAAAACTTAAAACCAGTGCATATACCCCAACGGAATGTATTCTCGGTAAAAGAAGGGTGTAAAAAAGACGCGAAGCAAAAAAAAAAGGAAAACAATTAAAAATGTTGCTTTTTTATATACATCGTGCTGAAATTGAACGAAAAGTGAAAACCTTCTCTGTTTAATAATTTATTTTTCAGTACTTGTACGTGATTAATACACAATATTTACATAATGTGAAAGTCGATGAAAGGTTCTACACGTGGTATTATTTTAAAAACAAAACAAAACATAGTCGACTAACAAAAATAATCCGCAGTTTAGGCGACAGTTGTTCGCGGAGGCATGTTTGGGGATTTTTACAAAGATTAAATCGACGAATAATAAATAATAGTGGAAATTCCATTTTACCGACTCGCATATATATCACACTAAAAAAAATACAGAAGCTCTCATTTGAACACTTTGAGATTGAGAGTGGTTCAAAAACGCCCCACACGAAAATTGTCGAAACCAACCATTGGCACTTGCTCTTTTTTTTAAACATATTTAGAGCCTTAAAACTCGAAACCAAGGAAAATACCTCTAACGGAATTTATTCTGGCTAAAAGAAGGGTGTGAAGCACACGCGACGGAAGAAAAAAAATAAAAATGTGTTTTCTTTTACACAGCGTGCTGAAATAGAAGGAAAAGTGAAAACCCTCTCTGTTTCATAATTTTTTCTCAATACTCGTACAAAATAAAAACACAAACTTTGCTTAATTTGGAAGGAGATGAAAGGTTGTGCACGTGGTATTATTTTAAAAGGGATACTAAACACAGTCGACTCAAAATAAAATCCACAATTTAGGTCACAGTTGCTCGTGGAGGCATTTTTGGAAATTTTTACGAAAATTGGTGCGGCAAATAAAAAACAGTAGTTATAATGTCGTCTTACCTACTTGCATATATATCACACTAAAAAATATACGCGCTCTTTTTGAAATACTTTGAGATTGAGAGTGATTTAAAAATGGAACACACGACAATCGTCAAAACCTAGTCGTTCTTTCCCGCTTGTTTGAGATTTTCTTTCTCGGGAACTAATTATGTCAGGACAATAAAATAAAAAGGATTGTTCTTCTTGGAACATGCTCCACAACAGGAGGATTAGGTGAATACGCTGCCCTCCGTACCCTCCCCTTCTTCTACTCAAAAGCAACTCCCGAATTCGGGATTGCCGATAATTGTAAACGTCTGTCATTTATTTTTTTCTTAGCAGACGCTGTAATATGTAGGTGGGGTCATCATTGGTAGGGTTTTGCAGTAATCACGCTTCTAGATTTCATTACGTATCTATGCAGTGTAATTAAAAATACGTAAAAAAATAGAAAGACAAGACCGCGAATTCCTTCAACCAGTGGCTAGAACTCGAAGTTACTTTTGGTTGAAATCTGCATAAACAAAGACGCACGTGGAGCTTAAGAGTCAATCGCAAAACGCTATATGTTTGGTCAGAATTGATTCAACGCAACAGTAGTGAATCTCGCTCAAATCTTCGCCCTAATAACGTTTGTAAGTTGAGCCTCAAGCACGTCGGCAGTCTCAAAAATACCTTTACTCAAAATATCATTAGTAAGCATTATGAAAAGAAAAAAAACTCATTCATGTATTGTTTCTTTCTATTTTTTTAATGAAATGGCTCTTGTGATAAAAACGCCACATAACGCTTGCAAACTTAAAGGGCAACTCCGGTCGAAAACGAAAACAAAATAAATTTCGGATATCGCTTTTGTGGCACGAAATATATTCGCAGCAGAACTAATATGTGAAAGTGAGGCCACGTACTCCACTAAAACTGATTTTAAGGATGCGATCAGCTGACCTTTAGCAAGTGAAAAGCGGGTTCGCTTTTAGTGAAGCAACACTGTCGCAACACCCCTGTGACGTAACGCCGCGGTGGAGCTGCGGATGGTTGGCTGCACTGCGTACCGCAGGACCACGATGACGTCACATCGCGACCGCTTGCCTGATGATCAGTGTTGCCTCCTTCTATTATATAGTTTCGGTTTTTTTTCCTTAGACTCAATAAAACGAAATTTGAGCCGTGATATTTAGAAAACTACACACAATATCGAAACAAATACCTTGCAACTCAGGGACATAGCCTCAGCTGAAAACATTCGTAAACCCACATTCGGAAATATTAACCGGAGGTGTCCTTTAAAGCACACATGCAAAGAAACAAAAACATTTTTTTAAACTGCCTAGGTGGAAAAAAGTATGTTATAAAACGAATTTACAAAGAAGAAATAAAATTTTTAAAGCTCTATTTACGGCACAAAACGAATTTGTAGTTGGCGCCAGCGGGAGCCGCCGCTGGTCACGTGGTAGACCTGCGTGTCGCCGCTGCCGCACGCTGAGCGTTGTGCGCCACCGCTTCAACGCGTTTCTCCACACCGCCGCCGCCGCCGCCGCCGTCGCCGCACAAGTTCGTGTGCTCCGGGGCGCCGCCGCCGTCATCTGACCGGACCACAAGTCTATCACGTCTGCTTGCGCTTTTTTTCAAAAGCTTCCTTTGGGCTCTAAAAGTTACTTATTCATCTTTGTTTTTTGTTGAGTTCAAACGAAGATGAATAAGTAACTTTTCGAGACCATAAAAGCTTCCAAAAGAGCGCAAGTACGACGAGACAAATAGGGGCCACTCACGTGACACATGTGGGACACCTTTCCTCGGCGCCTGTGGGCGCGAATTACAAATTCGTATAGCGCCTTAAATACAGCTCTAAAAAAATCTTATTTTTCGTTGTAAATTCGTTTTATGACATACTTTATCAAACCTGGCGTTTAAAAAAAATTCCTTTTAATGTGTTTTTTAAGAGGGCGAAATAATCATACCGCCAAATATGAGAATAATACTCACAGAATAAAAAATATTCGCGTATCAAACAATAAACCATAGGCAGGAATATTACGGTCGAACCGCGAATTCATTTGATTACTCTAGATATTGTAACTTGCAAAAATAGCAAAGCTCTTGACAACATGTTTATCGTTCACACAAAGAGCTTTATAAAGAATTACCCGATGTATAAACAACATTTCTTGGTTTGCCAATACATACAATTTTGTTTCGCTTTTATTAACACCTATCATAATGAACGCATTTTGGGGGAACGAAAGAATCCGCAGTGCTGAAACAGCACTGTATGCCCTAACAGAGGCCGTGTGTCATTTTAGAATGATACCTAGGCTCGGAATATTTTTACAGGCTAGAGAGAATGTATACACATTTTGATGAAATGCTGCTTGGTGCGCAAGGCGTTTAAGCTGGCACCAATACGTAGCAATAGCACTCAACAGTTGTTTCTGAAATTAAACGTCTGTTTTATTTCTCCTAGATTGAACAATCCGCCATCTGCAACGAAGGAGCATAGCACTTGGTGGGATTGATAAAATGGGGCTTTCTCGTGTTGTTCTTACATAAAGTCACTGGATCCTGAAAAAGGAAAGCCATTGCCTTCTCTGTATGCTGGTAGGCCCACACGCAAACATATTCGAACATACAAACGACCGAACATTGCAAGGCGACTGGCTGATCTGTGTTAGTTGGCATAGCAATTGCCGTTTGTTTCGGGCCATTGAAATCTCCAAAGCTTAGAAATGGTCCTTCTCTGTTAGATCTCGAACTGCGAAATTCGAGTCGGACACCATCGGGAATAGAACAAAAGCAAGAACTGATTCTCTTTATTTACAAGTTGCTGCAAACGCCATATCGAGTAGCGGACAGCTCAATTTTCCTATCGAACAGTAGTATGATGTAAACAAGTGGTAGTGTAGTTTTGCGGCGAGAAGGAACGGGCAGATCGTTTCTCTAATACGCATTATTTTCATCCTGGAAAGGCCTGAAGGAGGACTTAGTCCTTTTTATGTTGAAATTCGCTCGCACCAGAAGAGTCGAAGATGGTCACGATATTTATATTTCAATTAAATCTGCAGAAATCACTTTCCGATCAGAGATCTGCAGAAATCACTTTTCAATCACCGTTCTGTGGCCGATTGGACGATTCCTAAAGTTCAGCGTCAATTTCAGAAGTCCTGCATGCAGGTTTCGTCCCGACTATAATTCCCCATTCACAGACAGGCATTCTGCTTTGTTTGATGACGTATCAAACACGAGAATGATTTGGGTGCCGAGGATGTCGGGTCGTAATAGAGCATGGTGAGGCAAATAGTACATCCGGTCCATGGTATTGTCTTTGATTGGTGAAATATTTTCTGTAAAACCTTACTGAAGATACTGGCGGATGATCTCGTCAGCATCATATCGTCCTAGTGCAGTCTCTTTGTTTGGCAGGACAAGCGCTTCCTTCCAACTCCTTCACTGTCGGTCAGCTGAAGGTTCATTGTCTTCCAAGGTAGGGCTACCACATATCATCCTTTAACGAGCTCAAAGGGTGATATGTATGCACCGATAAGTAATACACTCTCTTATTTTTGTGGAAGGTTAGGTGCGGGGATGTCTATGCTTTCCAGCTAACAAAACGACACTAAGTCGGTAAACAACTTGAAAGGGCTTTTACCCAGTTTGGCTCAAAGTACTTCAACAGTCGAACATAAGGCAGTCGAACAGCTGTATAGAATTGTACCCTGAAGTGTCCACCCAAGGTCTGTTCTGACTGCAACCAGGGCACCTTGTAATTTATGAACCTCACCAGAGACAAGGGTTCAATAATAGTCAGAGCCGATGAGAATATCACCACTACTTCTCGTTAGCTGTGTCGATGACAAGCGAGACGTCTGCCAACTCAATTCTCGTTGCCTTGACTTCTTGTAAAACACTTTTTTGCAAAAGAGGATCATCAGAGCAAATATCTGGTATATCCTCGGCTTCTGGACAATGCTCCTTCGGCCGTACTGACTCCTACGCCAGACGACCGAAAGTCGTCGGAGCCTGACCTTAATGACGTTTCCTGCTCCTCCCAAGGGGTGCATAGTAATATACTATTCACCACTAACATCGATCTATCTTTCATGTGAAAGTTCTGCCATAACAAAGGTTTGCCGGCTTTCCCCGTCAAAAAGGTTGCGTGCAAGAGTTACTTGCCTGATCCCCTCCCGCAACACCTGAGAATGTTTAAGTAGCACAGTAAGTGTTTTGACGCTCTTCATTGCTCTGCTGTGCAGTTACATTGCTTCCAGAAAGGGAGAAACATTTGAGTGATATACGTCCTACCGCATGTTTCGCACTTGATTATTTTGCTGCGTCATTCCTTGAATGTGTTTTCACTTCATTCGCTGCAAAAATCCGGGACCCTGGGTTAAATCCCCACGTCTGCCCATTTCAATCTGCATGAGCATCGTACCGGCGTGCGGTCTTGTGTCACTACTGCGAGAAGAACGTTAAAAACCCCAGGCTAGTGGTTGCACTGCACTGGCTAAATTTCTGATCTACAGCTGGGAGACTTGTCGCCCGTTGAGGCAGACCAAGATGTAGGCTGTATAAACATACACACAGCCCCAATTTCGTGTCACTTGATTGAACACAGGAAGAATTGTCCTGCATCTAGAATTATCTCATTATTTTTTTCTAGAGAAAGATCTCTGGCAATCTTTTGTCACGTGGTTTTTTTGCAGCACAGAATGAAAAGAATCATTGTCCTTAGAGCGTTTTGTAGAGGAAAGAGAAACTGCTGGTCCCTTAAGCGTCCAAGCCTTTCCGTTTTCTTTTCCGTCGTTGTGAGTTGTGCTCTTGGCTTCTCGTTCGCAAACTTGTTGAGCTTTTTCACAGATCTCCAGTCCTACCTTCAGGATACGCAGCTACCTTTATATTTTGAGACAATCAACTTCCCTGTCCGGAGGACGTTGAAGCTTGTGATAGTCAATCAGAAGCTGTCCTTGTAGCATTCTGGGCAGTGCAGAACAGAGCATGGCTCCGTAGCGTTCATGCTTTACTCCGAACGTAGTGAGAACGGCCATGTTGCGTTGCAAGTTGTCGTAGAATCGTCGCAGGCCCTTCATATTGGTTCAGCTTTTTCTACTGTGCAAGTCAATGTGTTTTGAGAGGTGTTCTTGGGTCAGAACATCAGACCGACCAAGGCGCTCACTGAGTAGCACGATTACTGTATCGTAATTTCCTCCAATTCCTTGAAATGCGGCTATCGCTGAAGCTGCCTTTCCCGTGGCCGCTGACCGCAGGTGCAGACATTTCTCACCATTAATTAACGTTCCATTGTCATGGTCGACTTGTTAATATTGTACCCAAAATGATTGCCAGTCGCGTGCTCTGCCGTATAATCGCTGAAGCTCTACTTTTCGATGTTTCACCATCGACGTTGCAAATGTTCCGAAGCGGTTGAGGTGAATCTGAGTTGAACCGGCTTGGGTTCTCATTCGTTCGAGCTCCTCGACTTTTTTGCAGATCGCTGTGATGTACGTGATGATATTGTCATTGTACTCGATGACGCGTGTTCGCACGACGTCTCCGTCGGGTATCAGGGGTTCGACGGCTACGTCAACGTTGTTCGGCTTTACTCGAACGCCACGAAGCATAGAATACAGCACGTTGAGGCTCCGCTCGTCCGTGTGGTTTATGATAACTGCGTCGATGTGAGATATCCGCCTTGTCACTTGAGACCTCAAATACGTTGCTTGGGCCTATGTCCCGCGGCTTTGGCGTCGGCGTCGTAGTCCGCACTCGCACTACGCCCGCGCAACTCTCCTCCTTCCCTCTCTCGAACAGCTGCGTGTTACCTCTCCGCTCTCTCTCTCTACCAGCTGCGTGCACTGCGCGTGCGTTCGCTTCTCCTCACACCGGGCGCGCACTCGCAACTCTCCTCCTCTAGTCTCCTCTCCTTGAAGCGTGAAAAAAAATAAACGGCGAGCGTTCCAAGTTTCTCTGCCGCGAGCCGCGACGAAGGCTAGCGTAGGGGGTAACGCTAGGGCAGTCGGTGGCGCCATCTCTCGACGTCAGCACGCAACTGACTCTTTCCTCGGAAACAACACGATGCTCCGCATCACCCCATGGTTCCCCTCGGGAAGATGGTGTAATTTTTTGTTTCAGTCGTTACATGGCGTTTCTTGGTCTCGCGATGTCTCAGCGTCACTTTTCCACGCGTAGCTGCGTAGTTGAGCTTTTTTCGTTGGTCATGGCTCTCCCTTCGATCTTCAGCGCAATCACATCTCTGTTCTTTCGGGGTTTCAGCACCAAATTGCTAGAACTCGAGGCACGAGATCCAAGACTGACACCACCGCTGATAGAACAAAAGAAAGAAGTTATCATGTTTATTTACGTGGTGCTGCCAACCACTTTTGGAGTACCTGACAGCTCAGCGTTTCTGCGTGGCAATTAAGAAGATGAAGTTTGTGTATCTTCATTCTGAGCCCGTCACACCAAGACCGATATGAATCATCATCGTATGGAAAGCGTTCCTCGCCATTATAACCGCTTTTGGCGCTGTGCTGGCAATTCTCTTACAAATCATGGGTATATTCACATATCTGTATTAATTGTATTGGCGTTCTTGCAGATTGAAAGTAAGGAAAATTATATTTAGGTACCGCCAAGCACCTGCGACGCATGTGGTGCGCTTCGAAGATATGCGTTTCATTCGCCGGTCTGTGAATGACAAAATCTCTGTATTCAAGAAACGTTCCATAAGGCTACCAGTCATCAGAAAAATGAGACTGGCTCACCAAAAATGAAGAGGTCAAGATTGAACTGCTCAATGTGTGAACCAAAATAGCTTCGATACAGGGAGCTCCGCGAGACTTTTCAAGGATGACATTTGTCGCACCCCACGAAGTCGACGATGGTGGATGCGAAGAGCTAGCGAAGAAGGAGGGTGTATGGGAGAATCCAGGATAGGAGGGGAAGGGGGAGATAGGACAAGGGGGAGTAAAGAAGCGGGCGGTTGGGGAGGTAATTGTCAGGAGAAAAGAGGGACAGGGGGTAAGGGCGAGAATAAAAATAGGTGGCCGGAATAAAGTATGGGGAGAGGCCGGGGGAGTAGAAGGAGGGTGACGACAGAAGAGAAATTTGGCGAGGGGGAAGGAGAGGGGGATAGGAAGAGCACGGAAGTGAGGGCGGAGGAAAGGTAGAGGGGGAGTGATGTAAGTGTAAGCGGAGTCAGGCGACGTATGTCGACCACTTTACATTACCTTCCCCTTAAATTTAGGTTTGAAACTTAATTGGTGTATACATTACGGGATGACAATTTTCCAGCAAAATTAGCGGGGAAAATTGATTGGTGTATAGGGAAGGAGATCGAAGATATACGCCTCTAGCTGTACGCTTCTGCTGTGTGGTCACCAAACAGAATGTGTTTTTTTTTTATTCGTAAAATCGAAGGCCGCTTCTCGAGTGATCAACGCACTGCTCTGAGTGAGGCGCTCGTGCTCAGACGCAGCTAAGGGAGGTTAACTTTCTTTGTTTTGCTGTGTTAATAATCACCGGGATGTGGGGAGAAGAAACTCGGTAAAGCACCCCCAATATTTCGATATCGTGCTAAATATTTCAAGTAGCTTTGAATATCAATCTCAGAGGAGAACTGAATTGGGGTATGGTCACATAGCCCCAATTCGTCCTCTAATTTTGACTGAAAATGTGCTGACAGACGGATGGAGGGAGAAATCCTTGGAGATAGGGATGCGGGGTTCCGCTAAACAGAGGTGTATGCGTTAGAAAACAAAAGAGTGATTTCAATTTTCTGCAGAACACGAAAAAAACCAATCACTGTGAATAATATAAGGATCCCAGCGAATGAGGAAGAGCATATCACAATTACATCAAAACATCTGATGTGTTTATTGACGATGTGCATTACGTTTTGCTACGCGGTTCCTGCAACAAGTGTCCGCCTGCTCTGTTTAGCTTCCTATACCGCCCCTGCATTGAAGGGATCCCCGAAGTGGCAACAAACGGTGTCACAAAAGTGAGAGTGTCATGTTGTTGGATGTCAGGATCCTGTCGGTTGATCGTAGAAGTTTTAAAAAAGGCAAGACCAAATGCGGGCGACACGGTCCTCGCGGCGTCCCAATTTCCTGCTGCCGAAGCTTACGTGGAATGTCAGGCTGGAGAGCGACCTGCAGCAGAATAAGCGTCCGCCATATCCGGCACCACTGCTGGGACACCGCCAGGATTGTGTCCGGCAACAGCATGACACTTCAATGACGTGATTAGGAGGAGATCAAGGGACGTTGTTTTTGGACACTGTGTAAGCACACCAGTCAGACGCGTTCCACGCACCATAGGTTCGCGTCCGCATTTTCATTACACAGATTGCATTTTTCAATATAATGGTATTATATTCTTCACTCGCTTGGATCCTTCTTCTCTTGGTTGCCATTCGTTGTCTTTTGTTCATCATGAAAGCAAATAAAAAGCTACTTTTCTTGTGCAGATTCGAAGAGGAGTTGATTACAGTTCATCTCTTTAACCTTTTCAAGCGCCTCACACCAACAGCCGCGATGCTAAACCGTAAGTGTATACACTTAATTCTTACTTGGAATCTGAAAACAAGAAACAGTTTAGTTAAGATCACAAGTTTTTGAGTTTGAATATTTGTAGTTCTTTTTACGCAACATCATGAACTATTTCCTACCTTCTTTTTGACTCGGAGGAGGACCGACAAGAAGCATGGGATCCCCAAACTCAGAGGCTGCAGTAATCAAGAAACCGGGGATAAAAATACCTTTAAGGAATACACCCCACGGGAATACAAATATATAATTATCTCGGCGTTCTTTTTAAATCAAATATGAACTTGAATGAACACAAAAAGTGTTTCCCTTGAAGCGGAGAAAAAAAAAAAAACATTTAGGAATGTAGACGGAAGTTAGGACTTTTCATGTCCAGAGAACAAATTGGCTGGATATAAGTAAAAATGTTAACAACGAGCGAACACTGTGGGTATATGTACAAGGATGATGCTTACTCGAATTTATTGTTTTAAGTTGCAACAGGGTGACTACTTTATTGATGTAAAAAAAGAGTTACCTGTATGCACGCTTGAATAAGTTATATAGAACGAAACATAACAAATTTATTGTGCCTTACTAGATTAATCCGAAACATTTAAAAAAATAAAAGCCATTTACAACTCCCAGTAACGCCAAATTAGAGCGCAGCTCTTGAGGAGGAGGAGGGAAGGGCACTGAGGGGAGCGTATACCCCTCCTCCTCCTCCTTACCTCCTCATCCTACCTGATACTCCTCCTCTCTGCTCTTCCTCCCCTCCTCCTCCCCTCCTTTCCTGATCCTTCAAGCTCCTCCTCTCCTCTCCTTTTCCCCCTCCTCCTTCCTCGTCCTTCTCCTTATCCTCCACCTCGTCCTCCTCCCCTTCTCCTCTCCCTCCTCTCCGCGCGGTGCATTATGGGAAATGTCCCATAATGCACCGCACGGGACCCTCGTGACGTCACACATGACGTCACGAGTGACGTCATGAGGATACCGCGCGGTTCATAGAGGGCATAATGCTTCTTGAAGAGATACTGCAACATCATTCAATGCTTATTTTATTGTCAAAATATCAGACACGTTATTGACACACTACAGATGAACCAATTTTTTTGCTTGAGGGAAATACCAAAACAGTATAACGAACGTGCCTCAGATCTGCCGAAACGCATCGGGTTTTCTTATGCCTGGCACATTTTTGAAGGCCAATGTCACATAGGAGTTGGTGAGGTTATGGGCTTGGCGACTTGGTGGTGTCAATGTGTTACAGCCTGACCATTCAAATGGCACCTCCACGTCCCTAAGAGGAGTAGATAGGCGCGGCTGAGAAGAGAAATCAGGTTCAGCCAAGCTAGACATAACCCGCGTGCACGCAGGTTTCCGCCTTGTTTCCGTGGAGTAGTGCTGCTTTTATGCGAAGTGTGATGTAACTATATTTGGTTGATTCGTTTCAAATAATGCTTCGCTGTCTCTTCGAGCAAAATAATTATGCCTCCGTGATGTGCCGAGAACGTAGTTAACATTCCGACAATGAAATAGGTGATAGAAAATAAGAAGAAATGGAAAAAAAAGATATGAATAAGAAAAGAAAGAAAAAAATGGTACACCCTTATTTTCAAAAGATCACATTAAACATCGTGTTTATAACTTCCCGCTCTTGTGTTCTAGTTTTATTTTCGTTTACAAAGTTGCATGTAGCTAGTAGAAGTCGAACATTATTGTTCTCGGTTCCATTAGCTCTATGAAGTGAGTGTCAGTCCCCAAATAGCGTACGTGATCAAGCATGTTAAAATTTAAAAAAAAAACATAAACAACGCCCAGCTTTTTGCATGCTTTTGGAAGGCCAGAACAAATAAACCAACCCTTGGCAGAAACTGTACCATGCTAGAATCGCTTCATATAAGCTTAGCTTATATGCAGCGTATAATTTAGCTTAAAAAATTCAGATGAATCTGTATATTAAGTAATTTATTCCAGCATACTTCAGCCCTCTTCACTCTCACACAATCACTTCGTGGAAGAAGCAAGCACCACTTTATTCTCACTATAATTGTGTGCACTGCAAACATGTTAAGATCAAAATAAAGCATCTGCTTTATAATACAGTTATCCACTTTTTAATAATGTTTGTCAACGATGGTTCCCAGGTACGGCAACGAGCTAAATTAACCATAAAACAGCGCTGACTTCCATCTTATTTAGCACAGATACATCAATGTACTAGTGTCGAATTATTCACAAAGCGCCAAATCAGCGCTATTCGCAGCACTTACTAATAGTATTGTTGTACGGCTTTGCCCCGAATCTGGGTGAAGGTTACCGCATCTATCGGCTTTATAATGTATCGCGCTAGGATTTACCACAAATATGCTTGAAGGTGGTCGAAGCATCGTAAGATTACTGCTCAGAAAACGAACTTGGCATAGTAAAAAGGAAAAAAAAAGTTAGCTGATCTTTTTTACGTATGGCGCCAGTTTGCTAAATGTTCACCCTCTGAATGGCACTACAGCTGACAGCTGTCTGAGGCGGCCCCCGCGGGAAACGACAGCTCAGTAGCTGGGCGCTCACGCCAGAAGCAGACAACATGTAGTTGAAACTACTTGTAAAGTCATTGGTTTTGTTATTTTTCTCTATTGCGCGTGCTTCACTGGAAGAGAGATGAAAACTGTGTACTGGCCATTATAGCACCTAAAAGTGTGAGCTGTTTATGTTTGGAAACGGTTCTGTGCTTTTGGCTCGACCATGCTGCCGCTGAGCCGCCGTAAGTCACCGGGGCCGATGTCGCCAATTCTGGGTTGTTGAGCCAGTTAAAGGGTGCACAGTTAGCGGATGGCCTCCGCAGACTGAGCAAAGCTGTTATCATTTATTTAAAGCAATATCTATGTGGGCAACACTGTGCAGAGATTTCGTCCTTGAAGGTTGTCGTCACCCCACGTGCGAAAAACGGAAAACAATTCTTTTCACTTCCCACTTGGCGCGAGGAGAGGGAAGTCGGTTCTTCCTGTCAGCCGTGGGGCGTGCGCAAAGAGGGCGAAGAGGGCAGCCCTGGCGTCCCTAAAAAATAGCGCCACGAAGAGTGTTTCTTCGTTATGTCTGCTTTAAAGACTTGTTTTCAAACATTACTCGCGTAATGCGAAATCCAAGCTTGGCCATTTCAAGTTGTTAGGCGAATGTTGAATGGTTTAAGAACTTTATGCCGCACTAGCCATAATATTGTATCACCGAGCACTGGTGGCGGTCGTCAGCGGCGTCCACGAGGCCAACCATGACCGATATGAGAATTCAACCACGTCGCGCCTCCGTCCTAGCTGCATAACGGCACCATTCCACATGAATTGTGGTACAATGCTTCAGCTATCGCTTTCGTTTCTTCGCAAATTGTAAGCGAAAAATCCGGAGGTTTTTTTTATTTTGTACGCAGGTAATTATATTTTAGAAATGTCAATGCAATAATCCCGCCACATTCAGGTACCTAAGGTAGACAGCAGGTTGATGCATAATTGATGCAGTCAAATTAAAGGCTCCACCTATATTCAGGACATCGCATCAGAGCACTTACGTATATGTGTGAACAGGCGTTAAAGCATTATCATTATGATTATATATATATCTAAGATTTAAATTCAGCATAAATTGAACAAGCAATTTACTGATTTATACGAATTATTTCAATTATTTTAGTGGTAATTACGCTCAAGAATAAAATTAAACATACCGATAAGATCCTATCAACAGATTTCGTGAATCTGGGTAGTTTCAATCAGCAACATGGCCTCCAAAAATGAAGCATACATTGGTCTAGCATCGCGAGGGCCACTAATACTCTCACTCGAACCTTGATTTCAGCATTTCATATTGGTACTTGTGCCACAAGTTGTGCTAGCAGGCTTACAGCATCAGCTGAAGGAGTTGAAGACCCACCTCTAAAAATGCAATGCATAAAAGTGACCATCTTATTGCACAACCCATAAAAAAACACAGACAAATCACTTGAGCACAGCTTTGAAGATTTATCTTAACAATCCAGTTGTTGTGAAGCTACATGGCCTTGCAGCACAGTAAACCATAGCGAAAATTCGGACACATAGGTCTGGTTTAAAATGTGGTAACTCGAAATCAGAGGACAAAAACCTTGCAACGAATTAAACTTCGAATCTGGAAATACAGTAAATACTCTAAAGATTTTGAATGTATTTGTGAACAGGATGAACATGGTCATGACAACATGCAATACGATTATGCCCTCAGCAACCAAACAATAAACTTGTGCCCTTCAAAACTGTGTATCGAACAAAGACTATCACCAAGAGAACAAATTAAGAAGCTGTTACCTGGTCAATCCCCACGGTGCAAACTGAAGTGTTAAGAGAAACTTGAAAGGGCCTCAAGAAAGCACACGCCTCGCAACCCTTAGCTCCGCAACCGAAGGTTCTATAATTTGATGGAGACGATGTAACCTTGCAGCTATTATTTCATATAACAGCTCACGTGATGGACAGTGTATTCCCAGCCTCCATATCAGATTCCAGATTTAGACTGACGGTCTAGTTGACACGCTTGGTATAATAAATTGCACAGAACAGAGTGCGCTGCTTTAATTTGTTGGTCAGCAGTTGTGTGCTAAAACATTAAAGAGGAACTTAGCCACTACTTTCTGATAGTCGACTATTGGTTATAATTCACTCCTTGGGTTCTAAGCGTGCTAAGCAAACAAAAATTGTTATCACGCGTTGCCGATTTATGACAGTTTATGACATCCGACAACGTGGTTTAGTGCACGTTTAACAATTAAGTAAGAGTCATGCCAATCCAGTACCTCTATGTGTAGTGAGTTTCAAACAAACTGCTGCTGAACCGAACATGCTTTTAATCACTTTCCGAATGTGCATGATGGTGCATTTGCACGAAATATATTTAACTCAAGTGAAAACCGAGTTCGTTCCTGTGCTGCGAGAAAAAAAAAAAAAAAAAAAACGAGAAGGATAGAGCGGTGTGCTTAAGTCTAAGCGAGCATTCGCAGAACAAATTCGGAGTCGCCGGAGTCTCCTTTTACGAACCTGCGGGCGACCTTGTTGGGCTCATCGAGCAAAAGCCAGGAAAATTATAAAGAAGGCACCAAGCTTCTTAATGCTCTTAACTGTAATCATTTCTCAATAGCATGGGTTACAAAGGATACCCCCGGTCGCTTCGACGGGACGACCGATATTCCTATGGCGGTCACAAATTCTCCTCGGTTCCCAGCGAGCTATGGGGAACAGCGAACATCCGTGACGGGGAGAAAGCGACCACAATTCTTGATGACGTTTAATCTTGTCCTCGGGTAGAAACTCCGTCTTGTGAGAACACCATCAAAAACTCGCATAGGGATGTCTGCCTGAACTCTATGTTTCGATTGGTCTTGATTTGACTGCTCCATACTAATCTCGTTTTAGGGGTGGAAATTAAATGAAATAAAACGTATGTAAAGGCTGGTTCAAAACATTGCCACTGCTTGAAACTGGAAAGGCTAAAAACACAATTTTTGCGATTGCTTAGGATAGGTAGTAGAGCTGCGCAGGTAGTAAGCAGTTGCAGGAGGCTAATAACTCGGTTTTTACACTTACTACAAAACAGAGATCGTTTCCAAGCGCTTGGAGGACACAGCCACACTTCACCGCGTCAGACCACCCCAAATACTGCCGGACACCGAGGATGACAGTGTCTGGCGGAAGCGGGAACGGCACCAAAGGTGCTGTCAGTTCTGCGAGATCAGTGCTCATAGCTCTTAGCGTCACTTGTGTTTGCTCTCGATCCTTGAGGCCCTCCCTCCGACATGCAAGTTGTCAATAGCGGGGCCAACATGCAGGCCGCCCCCACGGAACAGGTCAGATATATTCAGCTTAATTATGGCAATAAAAGCTCGCGTCTCTTATAGGATAAATGCGGTCAACACCCAATACAGTGCCGGGTATTGCTCCCTGCCGACACGATTGATTTCCTAATAATTATCAGCAGTTCATTCGCTCTCGCAATGAGCGCCTTACCATAATTAAATGTAAAAGTTCGCCTGCGCCAACTTGATCCACCACTGTCTAGAGAAGGAGCTCAAATTCATTCGAGTGTGAGGGCCAGATTGCCCAAGTTCGGAAGAACGAGGGCCAACGGAGGAGGGGGTCAATATTGGGCTATATTAAGACAAAAAACAAAGAAACAAACAACATTGCTATTTAACATTTTAATGCAGCTGACTCTCCCAGCGCCACCCTAGAGATTTTTATAAGATTAACCTTTTGCTTTTTTACTTTGGTAAGGTTATTGTATTGCCCTCCTTGGAAATTGTTTGCATATACGACTACTCTGGGCCGACGTTGACGTTATAAAAATATATAAAACGCCACTATATCAGAGTCCTGGCCGTTTTCAATGGAAGGAGAGCAAGCACACCATACTTCATGTCGCACAATTCACTAGGCCAACAGATATAAAAGACATCTCTTCACGCGGCCGTTTTTCTTTTTCTTTTGGAGCAATATTATTTAGCAAAATGGTAAAAAAAAGTTTACGTTAAAGGTATTGTTTGACGACTAGATGCCCGAGCTTATAACTTTTACTTTGGCCGTCGCTCCTGTTGTGTGAGAGTTCACGCAGCCAAGGTGCCTGCTTGAGCGAAGAGCTCGCAGTTACATACCCGAGTAGTGGTATTGTCCTTCCGGTAAATTTACATCAGAGAGGTCTGGGAAGCAAATATTTGGACAAAACAGTATGTTGTAAAAAAAAGTGAATTTTGCAAATTGCGATAACAAGAAGAGCATTATTCCGAGAGGAAATAAATCACCAATATAAAACTGTTGTTTTTGGCGCATGTGGCGCTCGAGGCATGGGTACTAGGGCTCGCAACCGCGGGACAGTGGTAGGCCGCGTGTTTGTGACCGCTGTTCTAGAAACCCTATACTTTGTTTTCTTTTTCGAAGTTTGTAAAAGCAAATAAAAAGGACGATACATCTGTTCCTCCTCTTTTAGTAGGCGATGAACTTATCGAGAATGAAAAAAAGAAAGGCAACGCATCTAAATAAATATTTCGAATCTGTTTTTTCTAAGCCTGCTGCATCGTGCTGTAACCCAAACGTGCAACAAAAAATAAACATGTCATGTCACCCATTGAAATAACATATAATAGTATAGCCTCGCTGTTGCGAGAACTTGATGTCCAGAAAGCAATCGGACCGGATAACATATTTCCGGTTATATTGAAAAACTGTTCTGAAGAGTTTGCAAATTACTTGTGTGTTATTTTTAATAAATCTCTACAGGAACAAAAGCTTCCATCTGATTGGAAAATGGCAAATGTGGTGCCAATACACAGGTCAGGAGAAAAAAACTGTGTGGAAAACTATAGACCTATTTCTTTGACGTGCATCTGCTGCAAGCTAATGGAACATGTCATTCATAGTAATATCATTGCTCATCTAAACGTCGAAAAGTTTCTTATTCGAGATCAACAAGGATTTCGTACTGGAGCATCCTGTAACACAGTACTTGTTGATGTCTTTCATTTTCTTGCTGGAGCTATTGACGCTAGAGACGAAGTGGATTGTTTGTTTTTTGTATTTTGGAAAGGCATTTGACCTTGTAGATCATGATTGGTTATTTTATAAACTTAGCTTACTGTCACTGGACAGCAACGTACTGGCTTGGATTAAGAATTACCTAAGTGGACGAGGGCAATGTGTCGTACACGGTGGGGAAAAATGTGAGTATGTAATAGTCGAGTCTGGTGTCCCCCAGGGCTCGGTACTGGGTCTTCTGTTCTTCCTGATCTATATAAACGACATTATTTCTGGCATGCAATCATATATTCGATTATTTGCGGATGATTGTGTTATCTATTGATTAATTAATGATTTTAACGATATTAATACTTTACAGAGTGATCTAGATAAAATTTCTGTATGGTGTAAAAATTGGAGAATGAACCTAGATGTTAAAAAGTGCGTGCATGTTAAATTTACTAAGAAAAAAAATCCCACTACTTCCGTGTACATGATAAATATTGAAATAATTAAACCTAGCTCAAATGTAAAATACCTTGGCGTTATGTTATCTAATGATTTAACGTGGACGGGACATGTTGAAATGATAGCCCTAAGGGCAATAGGAATGCTTAATTTTGTACGGAGAAATTTTCGGCAAGCCCAGAGGAAAATTAGAGAAACTTTATACTTACATATATCCGTCTGTGTATGGAATACGCCTCAGTTGTCTGGGATCCGCACCAAAATTATTTAATAGACAAACCTGAAAAGGTACAAAATCAATGTGCTAGATTTGTATTAAACTATTACGAACTTGGAGCGAGTGTCACTAACAAGAAACATGCCATACATTCGGAGAAACTTAGTGAGCGTAGAAACTTGTTTAGGATGAAATTTTTAGATGATATCTACAACAATAGACTATTAATTACCAGATATGTGTTTTTACATGAACCGTTTTATGTGTCCGAAAGAGCAGATCACCCCAAGAAGATTAGACCGTGCTCTTGCCGCACTGGCACCTTTGATTTTTCTTTCTTTCTGAAAATTATAGAAGAGTTGACTAGGTTGCCGAAAGATCTACTTGCGGCAAACTTGGATTTTTGAATTTTCAATTGTGTAGTGTTTTTATAGACAGTATGGTTTTTTATTTAATTTCATTATTGATCCAAAGAAAGTGTTTTGTTTTTTTGTTTGTTTTTTGTGTATTACTTGTGTTCTAAAACAAAAGTGTTTGTATAAAACCCACCCCCTGCAATAATGCCTCACGGCGAAGCAGGTTTTTTTCTGTAAATAAAAAACCTACAATGAACTAAAAACGAAAGCGACGTACCGCAAGGTTCAATCGTGTTCCATGCTAAACTATTATATGGTTAATATTGATAATGGGTGGACGAATACACCACAGAATCAGAAAGCTTCGCATCATTTCTATAGCTTTGACACTGCAAAGGGCCTGTATGCCGTGGCTTTCTTTTCAAAGTAAAATTTTTGAGTCACTCAGTGCTACTCGATTCGAACCACTGTCCGCCCATCCCCATCAGTAATCCGAGACGCGGACACCGACACGTGCATCTATGCGGAATACTACGAAATTACTAAGTGGCTCCTTATTGGCTCTAGTTGTATGTAGCTTCTGCCTTTAGTACATCACAGGGTGAGACGAAGTACAGTAAATATCGTATGTGTACTCGGTATTTTGTGGTCCGATAAACGCACAAGAAAAAATAAGATCCTAGAGGAACACATAAGAATATTATACGCTTTCAACACATAGCGCCATAACTGATAGTTTTCCCATTACTTACTCACACAATAGCAGGCAGGTAGCCATCTAGTTTACGTCTTCACTACATGGAAGACGTCTCTCCGATCAGTTTCTTATAACTTCTTATATACTCTGCAATGATTCTTATTCGTTCTTATATATTCTTATTTAATCTTACATGAATATATTCGTTTCGTAAACCAAGAAATGCCCTCTACACGTAAGTTTTTTGTTTTGTTGTATTTTTGACTAAAATTCGATGCACTGCCCTAACGCTGTATGCTGTTTGCGTGACCCCATTTGATGCGAGAACTAAAGTCTATGCATTGGAGGCGACGATAGGAGTGCCCATTATGTATTTTACATGTATTTGTACATAAATAAAATATTGATTGTACAGACCATGGTTGTGTTCATGGCAACGTGCTGACGGGATTAAAAGAGAACGGTATAATCAAGAGTTCTCCCAATGCCAAATTATTAGACTGGATTTTTGTATAAACAGGCTGCACAGGAAATTACCAGAAGAGCGCAGCCTAATTATTAAAAATGCGGTGTAATATATTTCAAACCAACACCCATCTTGTCTAGGACAACATGAACGAGGGCTCTCAATAATAAACGCTGGATTTTTTGACATGGTTCAAAAGCGGTATACACGAATTGGAATGATCCGCATACTAACATACTGAGTGAATGCACGTTAGCTTAACATCTTCGAGCATTAAGGGGATATTGGAGACACTCTGACAGGACCCCGACACAGCTGGACGCACCAAGACCGTCATAAAGTTGCTGTTAGAGCACCTTACGTTTAGCACATGTCATGCAAAAAAAAAGCCGCGTTTAGATGAATGCGACATAGTCGCATCCACTCCTGCTGATGCACCCAATGTGGTCATGTAACTGGCAAAATGTGCTAAGGAAGCGCAGCGCGTTCAAGCCACTTAACGGATGATGATTGATATCGGCGAATGTACATTCATGCAGCCGATTTAAACCACGGTCGCATCAAACTCGGGCTGTCGTCAATGAACTTCGTTGTAATGCACAAGTGAACAGAGTAAAAAAAATGAAAACCTTTCGGAACGAGTCTGTCTGACACGGGCAATGCATGTAATAGCTAACTGGTGAATATAGCTTGGGTCTCATCTACAGCATCCAGCGGTGATATGGCTTCGCCATCCCTAATAGAGATGGTTTTTGAATCCGCTTTTCTTTCTTCTTTTTTTGCCACCTTATTTGCGATTCATATCTTTTTTTTATTTAGGAGATTTCGATTAGCGGGCGTTGATGTGGTTACAATACTTGACTTATGACGGAAGTACGATTGTTAGGAGATCCTTCTAGCTATCATAAACAACCTTGGATAAACTGACAATGTTCCTAACTTACAAAAACAAGCTTTAGTGTTTCCTGTGGTGAAAGGAAGAACAAAATTTATATTTCAGCCTACAGACCAATTTCAATATTTTCCTCTTTTCACAAATCTAGAGAAACATCGTTTTATTTTTATGTCTGATTTTCTTAAAAAAGCACAGTATAATATTTGCAAATTAATACGGTTTCATGCCTGGTTCTGGTAAAACATATATTCTTGAAGACATTTCTAATAAATCGCACTCTTCTTCCGACAACAACATATATGTTTGTGCACTTTGTATGGATATTACTCTGGCGTTCGATACATTGAGCCACAACACCCTCTTAGACAAACCTTGCACTTTGGATTTTAGGGGGCCATCTCATATGTTGCTCATAAATATTCTTTTTAATCCAACCCAAGTACTCTCCTTAGAAAATGTAGATATTTCGCAGGCCTTCCTCAGATCTGGAGTTCCCATGAACCGATATTATCTCCATTATATTTAACACCTATGTAAATGACAATTCAAAGGAAACGACTGATTTCAAATTTTTCAATATCTGGATGACACTGTCATATTTCCTAGGCACGTAGTTTGCCTTCGTGCGACAGAAATGCTACAGACTGAATTATGAAGGTAATGGTCTGGGTTTTTGGAAATAAACTTCTTGAAAACTCATAAAAGCAAAATTTATTTGCTTTCATAATCTACTAACAAATATAGTTTTTACAGCTTCACTGTTCCTTCACAAGTCCCAATGTCAACATTGCAATTGCAAACCAGTTGAACAATCTGGCTCTCTAAAATACTTAGGAAATTATTTTGATTGTAATCTTCCTGAAAACTGGCAAATATATCAAATATTTCAACATTTATGAACTGTCTCCGGTCTCCATTACAACAAAATAAGTTTCACGCAGTTGGCATTTAGAATAGTATTTATGCTTTAGCCAATAATATGCTAAGATATGTCATAGCTGCCTTTTTCAATTGTTCACTCGTCTTAAATCCAAGAGCTGATTGCATTTTAAAAGAAATCCTGTAGAGCGATACTTAAAACACAAAGTCGTTGTCCACAGATAAACTGTTTTTTTACGTCAAATTTCAAATTTTTACTCGCTCTTTTAGTCCAAACAGTCCTGCGGCGGCACTTCTGTGCAATTAAATTCAATATCCCGCAAATTCCATCTTATGAGCTTCATACTATTTGAAGTTATTAAAATGTTTGTATTAGACCACACTACAACGGAATCATGAGTTCGTTTTATATACCAACTGTTTTTAATAAACTACGGGAATAACGGATTTCCTTCACTCAAAAATGAATCTGAAGAAGAATCTAAGAAGCCTCTTTTGTAACTCGTCGCATATGTGATTGGTACAGCATTTGTTTTTCATTCATCTTTTATAATGCGCCTTCGATATGTGCTATTATTTTCTTTATGTGAAAGCACGTGCTGTATGAACTTCGTAATATATTTTTCTAACACTTCTGCATGCTCGCTCTGATTTTACAAGATTGCCAGCTCTGTACATGATATGAATAGGCAAAACTGTTTGTGCGCGTTTGATAGCCTTCCAATTGTGCGCATGTATGTGTGTTTGTGTGTGCGCACGTTCGTGTGTGTAAGCGTTTGTGTGTTTCTTTGTGTGTGCGTGTGTGGATGTGTAAACGTTTGTCAGCGTACTTCTGTGCGAAAAACTCGTGTCTGATACTTCACAGTGCTGGGTCCGATCCCACAGAGGACCCAGCAGATCAGACCCGTCAAATCATCTGCAAATTTAGCATGTCAAACTGTGCGAATTTTCACGTGTGTGATTATTTTATTTATTTTGTGAACGTGAGACACCGAATTTTGACTTGCCTGAGGTCGTCTTTTTGTGCACGTGAGACGGAATATTTCTACTTCTGTAACGTCATTTTTTTCAGGGCGATTGCAAACATTCCGACATATTTTATTTTTAATGTTGAGTCAGGTCCTACAAGCATTTTCTGGCTTTGAGCTGACTCGACAAACAACTTGGATACAGGTTAATATTAATAAATTATTATAATATTTGCTATTATTATGATGGTGATGCTTATGATGGCGATGATAGTGATTATCATTACTATTATTACTATTATTAGTAGTAGTATACATTTTACATTCTAAGCCCAGCAGCTGGCGGCGAAAAACCTTGTGAGACCCTAATCGCTGCATTCTGTACAACATGACCGTCGTCGAGCGCCTCGAACGATCGTCATGGTCAGCATAATCAAAAGTGCATCCGTCCCGAATTGAGTTACCGCTAGACGAGAGGGCCAGCAGTCCTGACACTGCTGCACAGATCAGCAGGTACAACAACGTGGCTTCACCTTATTTGCAACTCTTTCATCGCGGACTATGAAAGGAACCTCTAAAGTCGAATTTCTTACAGTCGGCGGCAAAAACCTTCCCAGACCCTAATCGCTGATTTTGTACAGGTGAGAAAAAGCCGCTCGTTAACCTCTTATTTTTGCCGCTGCCTGCCCAGTGTACAGTATATCTTGTTCATTGCTTCCGAAATTTGCGAATGTTTTCCTGGCACTGTTTTCTTATAAACCATATAGATTGAATAAAACACGCTCAGACTCCACCATCCTATGGAAGGTGTTTGACATGCGTAGTCTGCAGAAATTGTTATTACATCGGCAGGTCATGCTCCGGGGTCGCAGAGAGCAAGTTTTGGGGGATTGGCACTTCCAGGAAATAAAGCTGGTGGAGGGATTTATCTAGGCTGAAAGTCAGACGCTGTGCCTCGGCGCTAGTGTTGCTAGTGTTAGTGATGCTTATGCCGCTAGTACTAGTGTCAACAATCAGTCGGCTTCAATTAACGCCGCACTTTTTGTACTCATGCTACAACTACCGTTGAGATGGTACTATCTCTTCCAGCAAAAGTTGATCCGTTGCTAGCATTACACCCTGCTGTCGTAGCACTACGCAGCACAGTCTAGAAAATTCAGATTAGCTTTGAGTCTTCTAGAACAAAGTACGATTTTGTGCTGACTTTGGCATCGACAAACGATGAATCCGTCAATGAGTTGGAAAAAGAAGTAGGCACGGTCAGGGCCACGATGGTGGATCAGTTTCGAGAATGTGAGCACCCAAAACAGGAGCTTAATGACCCCTAGGTGTTTAGCCGCCGTTGCACTATGGAGGTACAGAGCCTTAATTCCGTGCATGACGACTATTCGATGAGCGTCGTGAATGATATTTTCGTAAAGGTCGGTCTTCCACCGCATCACTCATCAGACATCCTAGAAATCCATCGTCTGCCGAGAAAGGAGCACTCTACTTCGACGGTCCTTTTTAGCTCCACTTCACCTTGACTAAAAGTGTCTGGATGGCGTCTCGCAGGACGCTCAAATATTGTAACCTATCGAATAACCAACTTAAGTTGTACATTATGATAACCTCACAGCAGCAAACAGGCAGCTATTTTGAAAGGCGAGATCAAAGGGCAATCTGTGATGGATACTGTTTGCGTGGATTCGTGGCGACTTTCAGTAGCGTGCGGAAGAATACGAGCGCGGAATTAAAACACTACCGAAAACTATTGCATCTTTCTCACGAGGGGGCTGTTGAAAGCTTGAGATCTACAGACTTATTTAGTACTTATAATATACAGAAAAACGTCCCATTCATTTGGACCACTCCCTAACGATGGGGCACCGATGGAGACGTCTGGAGTCTTAGTCGTTCAAGTTGGTTGTCCTTCTAGGCCCATATCTCTGGCGTGTCCTCAAGGGGGATTCACCGACTCATCAGTCAATGGGCACATTTCGCTACACAAACATGAGTTTTAAGAATGTACCATAGTGTGTGCCTCGCGTTTTCCCTCGAAAGCAGAGGAAATGTTAAAAAAACACAGAATTATGACAATTTTACCTTCTAAACGCATTATGAGGCAATCTTGAAATAAGAGTAACATTTAAAATAAACGCGGCAAAGCAAATGACAGTACGTACTAGAGACGTCTCCTGCCAAAGTCTTTCCTGAAAGACTGAATGTCATGGTAATATTGTATTTGTCTAAATACATTTTACAGTACAGTTTTTCTTACTAGATTTTGTTCAATGGGTTCAAGATATGGTGCCACACGAAACAAATGCTCCAAGCCAGGGCATTTCTTTATGTTGTTATTTTATCTAGCTTTCATGATGGCGACTCCCGCCACAAGTCCTCTAGTTGATAACGCGAGAGATCAATTATACGTATTTTTCTCTGCTAATGATCAGTGAGGGGGATCTGTGGCCGAGTGGGCTAGCGCACTATAACGTCAAAGGATCACGAGAAAGTGGCTAGAAGCTCTTCTTATGTTCGCCATTTTGTCTGCGGAAATGAATAGTTTCTCCTTAACCTTTCCATTCTTGGCGAGTCAATCTAAATTCGCTGGTGACGTGTTGCTTTATAGAAACGTCTCTTGTATAAATATATTTTGTTATCCACCCGCAAGTGAAATAAGCGCAAAATTTCGTACGTTCACCGCATAAGGTGTCAGTGCTTAGAGCCATTGAAAAATAATTTTCTTGTCTTGAAATACGCAGTAAGAACAATATCACTGTAAAATAGTGTGGAGTTGAGCATGATTAATAAGTTCTTAAAGCACTTATGTTCGCGAGGAACACCGTCAGTACAATGATGCTTCAACGTGATCTTGATGAGACCGGTTTTGAGCGACCATCTCGAAGCTTCAAAGTTTTCTAAGGGCCCAAGTGGCTACTGCCATGGCACAGAACACCGATCAGCCAATCAGCTTGCTAGGTTTCGGTCGTTTGTATGTTAGTATATTTATGTGTCCGGCTAACAAGCAGGCAAGACAATGACTCTACTTACCCAATATCCAGTGCATTTACCGCACACCAGTTCAGAGCACGCGGAGCAAAACTCGTGCTGTAAACCCAGGGATCTATGTTTTAATCCCTACTTTCGAAGAAAAAAGGTGGTCAAAGGGGAGGAAATTTTCAAGTTCCTCTTTGTAACGAGCTAGCTTCTCCTTTTCATCGATTTTACGTGGTGCGTCCTCCATCGGTCATTGGAGAGGGAGGAAATTCTCTCTATCGCGTTCCGCTCATAGACGGGGTGGCCATAACAGGTCGGCCAAGCTAATTGCCCAGCTGTTTACTTTTGCCAACAAATAGATGCATTTCGAAGCCGGTTTCGAACTAATCTGCAAAACTTATCAGCAATGATAAATATTCAACGCAGGCCAGGCGCCGATTTCAAATCCAAATTCATTGGACAGAAGCGGACCGCAGTTCGGCATGCTTCCGGTGTTGCGTCGTGTTGCTTAGCTGCATTGCTTTGCTTGTCCAGCGTCTTTTCTGTCGCCGCCGACTAGGAAAGGACATCTAGCTGACTCAGATAAGGGACGAAGGTGCGTAGGCCTTCTATAGAAGCCGGCCAGGCACGGATTGCCGCATGAAACGATGTTCCACAAGTTTTTTGTCAACGCATTTGTTGGTGGTACCTGTTATGTATTTTGGCTAACAGCCAGTGCTCCCTGGCTCCTCTGCTCTCGTGGCAACCGGCCGAGGATGAAGTGATGTGGAGCACACTCTCGAACATTCCATCGAAGACTGACGAGAAGCAGCATCTCATTCTATGTTCTAGACTATGCTCTAAATAAACATAGTCTGGTAAATAAAATTGTGTCAGAAGTGAACCGGTAGACGCACCGACGAACCAGCCGCCATTGACACACAAATGACGCAACGCAACAACGACGCAAAACCGACGCACCAGCCGCAACATGGCAGGTGTCTTCATCCAGCCGCCATCGGCGTTCAAGTCTAACATGGAAAACCCAGCGATCTTGTGGGAGGAATGACGATCCTCTTACCTCATCTACGAGACAGCCTGCGAGTACGCTAAGAAACCAAAAGTAGCACGGAAAGCGCTCCTCCTCCATGCACTTGGATCACGGGCACGTCGGATATACCAGACGTTTCCACCGCCTCCAGCCTTACCCTACTCCTTCAACGAGCCGAATATATCTTAGAGCAGTTTGACGCTCTCTACCAACCGTACAAGAACGTAACCCAAGCAACTGCCATCTTTGACTCGATGACACAGCAGGCGGGCCAGTGTCAGTCCATTGATGATTTCGTCACTGAGCTCCGACTTCAGGCTCAACGTTGTGACTTCGGCAGCATGGGGGATCGTCTCATTGGTGGCATAATTGTCGTTGGGATCCAAGACTCGGCACTTCGCAAACGGCTTTCCCGCGAGCAGAACCTTACTCTTGAAAGAAAATTATCAACCTGCAAAGCCGCGGAAATATCACAAAAACATGTCAAGGAGCTCAAGGCAACTGCACCTGAATACAATTGGCGAGATGCCAATTTTGACCGCGAACAACGGCGCCGGTACAATTACCCGACACAACCGTAGCAACAGCAACAACGTCCGCCACAACCGCAACAGCATCCACAGCACCCGCCAACACCGGCCATGTTCGAGGTTTGGTATGGTGCATGCCCCTAGAAATTGCCCTGCTTATGGGACCAGCTGCTTTTGGTGCGGGAAATTCGGACACTTTGCATCTGTATGTCGACAAACAAGATCTGGCCCAGCGTTCCACATATCCAGTCTTGACAACGACGGTTTCTTTCTGGGGCAGCTGACAGTGGACAATGTTCAGACAACCTTTTGGACGGCCACAGGTGATGTTCACAACAACAAGGTCACCTTCAAACTGGACGCAGGGGCTGCCGTAAGCGTACTTCCCAGGCGTGTTTTTCAGAAATGGAATCAACCACCAAAGGTAGAACCCACCTGCGTCAGAGTCGCCACCTACACTGGCGATTATCTGCCGATCAGTAGCGAGTGCATCGTTCAAACGAAGAAAAGGGACCTTAGCCGCAACTTGAGATACCTGGTTGTGGAACTTAATGTTATCCCGATTCTCGGTGCTGAGGCATGCCAGGATCTTCAGCTGATACAGCGACTTCGGCACCTGGACTCGTCGAGCGAATCAACCGACGCTGGAACACCTAATGCCAGGTATTTGGCCGCAACTGATGTTTTCAAGGACTTTCAGGATGTGTTTACTGGAATTAGTCAGCTTCCGGGCACTGTGGCGATCACGCTCCAAGACGGAGCAGTACCTTCTATTGCTACTCGCCGCAAAATTCCACTAGCTCTCATGGAGAAAGTTAAAGCCAAGGTTGACAAGATGGAACATGACAACATCACCACAAAGGTCACCGCGCCAACAGATTGGGTGAACCCCTTAGTTGTTGTACCGAAGAATGATGGCAGCCTACGGATCTCTCTTGACCCCAGAGAGCTAAATAGTGCCCTCAAACGTCAGCATTTTTGCTTTCCGACACAGGAAGAACTGTTCGCTCACTTGAGTGGATGCCCAGTGTTCACTCTTCTTGATGCGAAATAAAGCTTTTTGGCAGCTGACACTGTCTGAGGAGAGTTCGTACATTTTGCATTTTCGCAACTCCTTGGGGCCGGTATCGCTTGTTGCGGATCACATTCAGACTAAAAAATCCACCCGGTCTCCTACAACGTGCCATGGATGACATCTTCGTCAGCATCAATGGCGTTTACCCCTATTTTTACGACATTCTCATGCCATCAAAGACAATCAACGAACAGATTCAGTAGCTACATCTAGTTCTGCTGACTGCACGCAAGTACAACCCCAAATTCAATGCGAAGAAAATGCAAGTAGCGGTGTCCACCATCTCCTACCTGGGACATCACCTAACGGCAGACGAAATTCAAGCTGACGCTGCGAACATAGAGGCCATCATTGCTATGCGAGTGCCCGAGAATATGGCAGAGCTGCTCAGATTCCGGGGTGTGGTCACTTACCTTACCAAATTCATTCCAATTGCCTCGAGTAAAACGGCATGCCTGAGACAGCTACTAAAGAAAGACGTCCCATGGCACTGGGATGAGAACCTGACGTTAAAGTTCATCAAAATCAAGCGTATAATCACCGAGACACCTGTCTTGCGCCTCTTTGACAACACCAGGGACATTGTAGTTTCAGCAGATGCGTGCTCATACAGAGTTGGTGGTGTACTCCTGCAAGAAGGCCATCCAGTTGCCTATGCCTCAGCCGCTCTGACCCTTACTCAACAGAAGTACGCCCAAATTGAAAAAAAGCTACTCCTCTGCCACGAAAACACTAAATGGTGCCAGTCTCCCGCTTCGGCTTCACAGCTGCATCACGTGACACGGCATTAGCTGACGCGAGGTTTGGCTGGATAGGCGTTGATAGCATCTGCGAATCTTTCTTCGCTGCTTCCACTGCAACGACCGTCTTTTTTGCAAGGTCCAGGGTCAAATCTGGAATTTCTAGGAGTCGCCTTTGTATCATCTCGTCGTTAATACCTCCGACGATGCTATCTCGCAGCATGATATATCGGAACGTGCCGAATCCGCAATCGTCCACCAGCTTGCTCAGAGGAGCAAAGAAATCCGCCGCTGTCTCACCTTCATGACGCATCCGTGAATTGAACGTAAAGCTTGCAACGACTTCCAACGGCTTCGGTGAGAAATGCTCGCCTAGCACCTCGAATATGGTTTCTAGGCTAGGCTGCGACAGTTTTACAGGTGCCAGCAGATTTCGAAGCAACGAATGTGTGGCCGGTCCAAAACACGTAAGTAAAACGGCTCGCCTTTTCTCATCCTTGACATCGTTGTCGATGAAGTACTGTTCAACCCGCTCCCGGTACTCGCTCCAGTTCGTTTTAGCATCAAACGGCTCTAGTTTGCCGACCACCGGCATTACAGAACAGGCGTACGGTCCGACGGCAGCAGTTCAGCACTTCCACTTCCTCGTCGAAACTGTAATGATCAGCGAGTTCTGGGGACAGCGGGGCATTGACGAGTGCACGCAAGCTTGCCCAGTGGTAATCTGTTTCAATCTCGTGCAATGTGCTCTTTATATACCAGGTGCGCAGGGGCGCAATCTGGCTGCCTATCACAGCCATAGTTTTCGCCACTGAGCACTTCCATTATTACACCTACGGTAGTATCGTAACAGTTCAGACTGAATATTAGCCTTTGATTGGTCTACAACAAAAAGACTTCGAGAATATCACAACACGGCTACAGCGTCTTCTTCTCTGGCTTTAGCGATACGATGTCCGCCTGACATACGTCCCAGGAAAAGAGCTTATTATCGCAGACGCGCTTTTTCGAGCGCCTGCCAACACAAGCTCATGTCGGGACTCTGAGCCCGGAGAGAGTCTGGGGATTTTAGACCAGTCAACGCATCGACGACAAAACTGGAACAGATTCGTCAGGCAACAGCTGCATATCAGATGCTGCAGCAAGTCTGCAAGTACATACGAGAAGGTTGGGCGGAACAGCGCTCAGTTCATGTGACAGCAAAACCCTTTTTGCATTGCAAAGATGAACTGCACATATGTGAATGCCTAATATGCCGCGGGCAGCGACTGGTTCTACCTACATCATGTCAACAGGACGCCCTAGAGAAACTACATGGAGCACACCGTGGCATTGTGTCATCTAAGGATAATGCACGAGATGCTCTTTACTGGCCCTCAATGAACAAAGACATTGAGCAGATGCTACAGCGGTGCGAGCATTGCCAGCCCTACTAGCGACAAAACCAACATAAACCACGTGCTGATCGCGAATTGCCTGACCACCCATGGCAAAAGATCGCAGCTGATCTTTTCTACTTTAACAAATCGACTTCCTTACTCATCGTGGATTACTTTAGCAAGTATTTGGAACTACAACCCATGGCGTCCGCCTGCACTGAAGCTCTCATCATCGCTATGAAAGCTGTGTGCGCCATATTTGGAGTACCTGATGAACTAGTTTGTGACAATGGACGGCCATTTAATGAAGCGAATTTCCAAGAGTTCCTCACCAGCCTGGGACATCACCTACCATCCCAGCTCACTCTAGTATGCCAGATCAAATTGACGTGCTGAAATATCAATTCAGACCATAAAGCACGCACTCCAGAAAGCCGTAGAAGTTGTAAAAGACTTCTTTGTTGTGCTAATGGATGTCAGAAGCACTCCCATGCATGGGCTGAAGTGGCCTGCAGAGCTCCTAATGGGCCGAAAAATCCACACACTCGTCTCCGTGAATCCAACTCATACTGCAACCCCACTACAACTGCACCAAGGCCCAATCTCGTGTGCATTATCGTCAGGAACGGCAGCATCGGCCCGGGGATAAGAGAACCAAGCCCCTGGTCGCACTTCAGAAAGGCCAGAAAGTGTGGTTTCAGCACTGTGGCAAGTGGACATCAGGCTACATTAATTCTGTGGGACCCCACCACCGCTCATACGTTGTGATGACACCGGAAGGCACCATGTATAGGCCCGACAGGTATCACGCCCGACGCGCTCACCGCCAACCGCCAACAGAGACTGTTACAGCCGAGGTTTACTATGCCGCAGCTCGTTCTCCACTTCTAGCCAGTCCACAGTCGCCGCCACACCCTCCACAGGCAGCAGACTCGTACCAGCACTACTACACACGAGCACGTAGAAAAGTGGTTAAACCGCAAAGATTCATACAATGAAGATCTCATGTGCTTTGTAATTTTATTTTGCGTGAAAAGTTTAATATTCTTTTTGCCTGTCTTTCTTTTTTTAAAGGGGCGTGCTAGGTATGTTGACTAACAGCCAGTGCTCCTTGGCTCCTGTGCTCTCGTGGCAATCGGTCGAGGATGAAGTGATGTCGCGCGCTGTCGAACATTTCATCGACAACTGACCCGAAGCAGCATCTCATTTTATGCTCTAGACTATGCTCTAAATAAACATAGTCTGGTACATAACAGTACCCACGTGGCTGAGAGCACACTGCTCACAAAAAAGTCAAGTGCTTACTTTTTTATGCGCGCAATTACGTCTTTGCCTCTGGCAGCTCTATTTAGAGCAATATGGAACAATTTTAGTAAAGGCAGTCGTTTAGTTTGATTGCCTGTGGTGTGGACCCATCGGCCGATCGCGACATTCCCCGGCGTAAGTTGAGCGTCGCGCGAAGCTTACACCGCCCGTAGGTTTGTTCAAGAAGGTCAATAACTACGGTTGGGAAACTCTTGCTTTTTGCTTGTACACTGCCATGGACGCTACGAACGTGTTCCCGACGTGCTGAAGAGTGCCTTGACATGTTGAATGTTCGAAAAATTGCCTGAAATTCGAAAACAGTTTTCGAGCCTGTGCCGTCGGCTGCTTGCTTGCTGCACACAAAAAAATAGTTTTGTTCATAGATGACGCGTCTTAAATTCCTTATGTGATAGCGGTTGGTCACATTCATCAGAAATCTGCACCATAAACTTTATAAAACCGCCGTCGCACTTGCATTACTGCCGGTCATCGTAGATGTAAATGAAGCGTTTGCGTGTCAGGGCCCTCTCGGAGGCTGCATTGCAAGGGGTATTTGCAATTTCATTTCCACAAAAAACACACATATACACCTCATACTTCTTCTAGTTGTGACGTGGGCCTGCGTGAGCAATATGCATATTCTTTGATTTTATTTTAGCGCATTCAGATCATAAAGCTTTCTGATAAGGGGTGTCGGCTACTAAAGGAAATGCAGCGGTTAAAAATATCTGAACAGTCGGCACGGATAGAATAATAATTGGATGCCTCACCGTCCTGAGGGACATCTCAAGCAAAGGCCTCGGGAATCATGTGAGGCGTTCGGAATTTTGCAAGCGTTAAGTCGTTCTAAGTTCGTTAGGATGCCTTTAATTGTTTTCTTCAGTATATGTTCAGGGTGAAAAGTATTTATACAACCCAACGCCAAATCATGCTTAAACCGTACGTATAAGGAAAAATAAAATACTTTTCGTACAATTTTGTTTTCACCACTATCGCGAACCAAAAATTTTCCAAAGGCGAATATCATCATACCTTCGGCATCCCACACATGTACACCCACGTGATATACAAGGGAACAAATATCTGCCACACCGGACAAGTCCTTCAAAAACATTGTCACGTCGTCTGCACAACACATGTCATTGCTGTATCCGACGTTTCCATGAGAAACAAACATACAAACAGGTGTTTTCCGAAACGCCTATCTTGTGGAAATTCATACTAGGTGAAATGTAGTAAAGTGCATGTAACTTTGCTGAGAAACTGGTATAGTGAGCGGCAAGTGACACAACACCGTGAATTTTCGCCTTTGTGCATTTTTACAAATATCCTCCTCAGACCCGAGAATAATGCCATGATAAAATAACTTTGATTAAGTTATTAAACTTACTGTTGTGTTCCCTGAAACCCCCCCCCCCAAAAAAAAAATATATTTTTATGTGCGCAGTGACTAAGTACATTTAATTGCTTGTCCCCTTGCAGGGACACTGGGTCCATCCTTAGGCATGATTAGAAATTTTGTAAATTTTTGTGTAGTCAGAAAGAGCCGGTAAATAACTGCTTGGAGGCTGCGATTTCCAGAAAAAGAGAACTAAATACATTTATTCGTTTTCTGGAGCACTCAAAACACAACATACGCAGGTTTTGTATGTTCTTCACAACTAACACCAGTAAATTATTTCGCAAACTTCATCGTTTTGCTACTCCACTCACGAATACAATTCATAGAAGCAGTCTCTGCCAACTTCTATGCAAAATTACGTCGCACTGAGCGCAGCGGTGGCGTGTCTTCTTGCTGCAGCCAGTGTTTCGTCACCTTGCTCCACCTTTAAGGTAGTCCTTTACTGGCAAAAGTGCGTCTTGTTTGCGGAAATGTTCTGATGGTAGAGCTTTCCGCCTGTTTCTTGGCGCGTCGTTTGTGTCGTTTTCATCGTTTTGAGGAGGACTTTTCCTTGCCGCGATGATCATGTCATCTTCGTTTTCTTGAGAAGGTGGGCTCATCTTCTGCCACAGCAATGCCTCAGCAACAGAAATCTTGAAATCAAAGTAAGGAAGTATTTTTTTTGTCTTTTTGTTTGCTCTGTACTGAAGCTAGCTGTTGACGCAAGCAATCAGACATGTGAAGCATTCTACGCAGTGTCCACCCGTTAGTGCGGCTGCTTTGAGCATACAGGGTGAGCATTCTGTCAGCTAAGTCCACACTACCCATCATTGTATTGTACTGCTTGATGATGGATAGGCGCGGGACATCCAGAAACTTTTTCTCTTTTTTGCACCACCTTTTGCACCCATCTTCAGGCTCTACTCCAAAGGCAGCCGACAGCAACACTATTGGCTTTTTGTCGACACATTTTTTGCACGCAAGCGTGCGGTCTTGTCGCAGCAGCTCCTCCGAAGTGGCCCGTGATTTCTTCAACAGATCCTTGTCATTTGTGAAATGGGCCTTTTTTGGCATCCTGTTTTCTTTATCAGTGTGCCGGTGCCAAAAGTGTTCTTCTACGTGAGATGGTCCATCAAACGGACCGAAGAAAACCAACGGTCAATGAAGAGTGTGGAACACGCAGGCACTGTCTAAACCAGCTTCACGACTGAGTTTCGTATTCTGGGATAGCCAATCACCCCCATTAGCATTGAACAACCCAAAAACTGTTTCACTTTGTGGTAAGTGACTTTGGCTATCGTTCCACGCTCACTCACAACTCTCTGGTTTGTTTTCTCAGCCATTTTTTTAGCATGTTGCCATCTACATACTGCTTGTAGTAGTTGACAGGCGAGAACTCCGATCTATTTTCTGAGAATAAATACCCAGTTTCAAGAACAGGCACGTCGCTTGTTGGTGCAGAATCCACCGTTTTCCACAAAATGCGCCTTTGCGAAATACCTGCGCCGCTGCAGGCCTTGTCGTCACTGTCAGTAGATGAACCAGTATACTCTTCAGTGTCGGAATCGTACGGACCATTCACGTTGTTCACGTCGTATTCATTCTCTGAGTCCGAGATATGAGAGGTTTCCTTTTCCCAAATTGATTGCAGAACTTCGTCGGCCTTCTTGGTGGATAAACCTGAAATTACAAAGCAAAGTTTATTTTAGACTTCGGTCCGCACCCGTTATATTTCGGAAAAAAATGCTTCAGGCGAAACACCGACTTCAAAATATTCAAGCACATGAACCCAATGTCCCTGCGAGAGGACACCGCACTCAATAAGCTGCAAGTGTCTCCATAAAGAAAACATTTATCTAAAAATGGTGTCCACGTGTTCTCGAGGAATTAAACCTTTATGCCGCGTCGCAATTGGTTTGAATGAAAACTGTTTTCAACAACAAAAAATGCAACTTACCCTGCCGTCGCGCGTGGAATGTATACGTGGTGATTGCCACCACGTTTTCCCAGGAAAGGAACGCACAATTTTGCTGAGCTCTTCATAGATGGCGCCACAAACATTGGCCTCCCAGAGGGACATTGGGTCTCTGCGCAGCAACAGCCATAGTTTTTTTCACGGCCTGTGAACTAATATCCCTGTGGGGGGAACGGGGGTCTGGGGAGGATATAACACCCAAATATGAACCAAAACACGGGGCGTAGCGCAACGGAGCCTTTCCCGAGCCCACGGTGTTTAAGCCGAGTGCAAAGCGCCGCGCAGAAACCTTGCCGATAGAAAACGTAGCGACGTCCTTCAGTAGCTTCGGCTGCACCGCTGATCTTTCGGCTTCTCCTCCTTGTGTATAAACGAATCAAACAGCACGGGCAGCCTATCGATAAGCTAAATTTCCCACAGTAGCAACCATTTCGTTTTACGCCGACGACGGAAAGCGCAGCGCATCGCAGAGGAACTAGAGAAGCGCAGAGTCTCGATATTCATTTCTCCGTTGTCTGTGCGGAGAAAACACACGACTAGCGATATCAACAGACGGTCACTTGTTCGACATTCTCTATCTTTTCTTTTCTGATGTGCGATAATTTTGTGACATTCCTTGAATAATAGCACTTCATCGATGACAACAATAATGTTTCCGCAATGTGAAAGCCTTTCCGGTCGAGACGACCAACAAAATTTGCGGTTTCGCCTTGTTTCGGCATGTACTTGTCATGCATGACTTAATGTTTCAGACAAGCATAAGACTACTGGCAGGATCAAGTAGGTAATCTTTTTGTGGTTCTTTTTAGTGAAAGAAGCCAACACGCAGGCTACTCTCTGCCATGCCTTGCCGTTTAAATCATCTTAGGCCCAAGGCAATGCTGTCATTGAGACTAAAAATGCTTGGATTTAGCTAGTTGGTTTGACATTATGAAGTATATTTCGCTGCGAAGTTACACTTAACATAAAAATGCGCAATCTATGAAACAACATGGAAGACTGTGCATTTACAAGTACGTCGTGTTGTTACCTGTTTTCCATATCGTCTCATAGATTGCGTGTTTATGTGTTAAGTGTAACTTCGCAGAGCAATATACATCATAATGTCATCGGTAGCAACAATAGCTGCACTACGTATGATCGCTCCATCCCTCACAACTCTCAGACCTGTAGGCCAAGTCTCTAGGCTGGAGAACTCCCTGTTAAGGTACAGTAACCGAACGACGGCGTTAATCGGGACTACGAGCATGGCGGCTCAAGATGAAAAGTAACAGAGTTTTTCACCTGTGCTCGGATTCGGTTGCGCCAACTTTCTCGTCCCACAACATCCTTTGCTTTGCTCACTGACACTTTTTTTAAAGAGTTCATTGCCTCATTTCGATTCTTTCTGCTCTCGTTTCGTTCCCACCGGCGTGTTTCGGCAGCATTTGGGTTCCTTCTTCGCGGACTTCGACCCTTCACCGTTCTCACTTTCGATATGCACGTTACTGCCTGATTCACTCTGCATTATTAATTTAAGAATGTTGAACGAACAGACCGGACTGGCAAATGTTAAAGCCGCTTTAATAGAAAGAAATTGTCAGGGGTGCTACAGAAACGTCAGATAATCATTGCTCGAACTACTGTTCTATGTGAACATCTACTAAGGCCGGCAGTAAGCACACGATGTTCGGAAGCATACGTTTAATTATAAGATCTGCTATTGTCGCGTGTCAACATTTTTCAGCATTTAAAAAAAATATAAAGTATCGATAGATTTATGCATCGTTTGACTCTAGGCTTTATCGCGTGGCACTCAAGTTGAGCGCATGTGCACGGGGCATTAATGGCAATGGTAATAAATTTTTCTTTTGGTTTGCCCACTTGACCCAAGATATTTCCTATCAGTGACGGCTGATATGTCAGCAAGGTAATGGTGCTTCACACATGTAAATGGCCACAGTTTCAAGGATTTGTTTTCAGAATTAAATTGTTTTTCCTGAAACATGTTATTTTATAACCACACAGTTCACTTTAATAACAAAAAAGCTACTATCCGCCTCTTTATAATAACACTGAGTATGCAAGTAAAACACATATATTCCTAAGATTAATATTTAAAAAGACGGTCACTTTATTTTCTTTTTAATTGTGTAACAAAATATTTTAGCTGTATTTTATGGTCGAATGGCCAAAGTCACTTTCGAGTATTTGCTTTTTGTTATCAGTGGGTCACATAAAAATTACGACGTGATCCGCGGGGGCTTTTCGACTACTTTGTAAATCTGCCGGGCATCGCGCGATGGGACCGCGGCGCCCGTTAACCAATTTTAAATCAATCAGTCTAATTGCACAAAAGGCGGAATACTGGAAGCGTGCGCGGCTCCAGAAGAAGGGTCATGAAACCCGTACGCTGAAGCGCCTGCAAGCCAACAACTCCATATGCGTAACTTATTAAGTAGATACAAAACAACATTTTGACCGCAACGCCCAGCGATCTTTCAAGGCTACGGGCACCGGGTTCGACCCTGCACACGAAAAGAGCCGATAAAAGCTACGTTTTTGCATACTTCTCACCTCTTCTACATCGCCACAGAAAGTTTTCTGGGCTTAACGAAACTATTTCTCTCGGCGAGTTCCTTCAGATAGCATTAGTTGTTCTTGTTAGTGTTAATCGCAAAAGAAATAAATGTTGTAAATATCGACAGATGTCTCAACAAAACAAAATGTTCGAGGAAAAAAATTCGTAAGCCCCCATTGAAGATTGGGCCCAGGACCGCCGCGTGTGAGGCAGACATCTGACCGCTACGCTACGCTACTGCTAATTAAATTCGTTGTAACCGTTGCCTACGTTGACGGCGGAGGCGCGCGCGTGAGCTGCTGTGCGGGGAAGCCGAATCCTAGCTCGTACCGTTTGAAGAAGTAGTTTTTCCTTCGAATACGGGAAAATAATTACCGCATTTAGGCTTCACATTTTAGTGGGGGATAGATGGCTCAGCTCGCTCAATATATTTTGCTTGAATACACTGTTGAGGTGTCTAAATAAACATATTTGTAACATTATTTCTTGATGTCAGGTTCACATGAAAATTGCGGTTTTAAATTTGTTGACTATATATACGCCAAATGGTCGAAGTAGCTTGTCAGTGATAAGAGTGTGTAGGGTGTGTCAGTAGTATTTGTTGTTGCTGTACATGCCTCTGTATGCATGTTGGGATGCTGCTTGTATGTGGGAGGTTGTGTGTACGGATGGTGTAGCGCTCAATACTCTCTGCATAAAACGGAAGGTTTCCTTTTCTTTTTCTTGAATTTTTTTGCCGTTGGAAGCGCCATTTGGTGTTGGCGTTAGAAAACACGAGAGGTTTCTACTAGTTCATACTAACTACACTCGGTGGCGAGCTGGAAACAATCATGGACAGTCTATCGTCATCTCGATCGCATGTTATTGCGTCCTATTGACTGATATGAGCCCACCGTGCGCTAAAAGCTACTGAATGCATACGAACGAGTTGATATCTTAAGGAAAAAGTTGAGCAGACGCGTGATAAAGCGTGGTTGCATAGATTTGTCCACCGCCTGTCTCCAGTCTCGTCGTCGCTTACCGGCCACTTACGGCATCCATTTGGTATGCGCAAAAATGTCTTCATCGCAGTGGGTACGGTGCCGTTGCTTGGAGACTAATGTTTCGGCGGCTCAAATAGGAACACGCGCCTTGTGTCTCGCTTTGGCAAAGCCGCCTCAGCCGCGCACTTCGTTAAACCCGCCCGTCGCTCGTCTCGCACCCGCCGACCGCCATGTTGGTTTGGGAGAGGAAATTCTCTCCCTCGCAAGAAGGCGCGAATTTCCGCCCTGAGCAATGAGAGTACCACTCCCTTTTTTCTTAGAGTGTACTCGTTCCGACCTGAATGAGCAACGCACCTGTGGGTTGTCACGTAGCCCCCTGCGTGGTGCAGGTTAAAGGGGCTATGAAACGATTTTCTACTTTCACTAAACACTAGTCAAAATCACTCCTTAACTTTATTAACCAAATACAACTGCGTTAGTTTTTTTTCTAAGCCCGGGCAGTCGGCAAATAATTTTGAGAAATATGACCATAGTTCATGAACTTAACTCGAAGGCAGAACAAGCGGCCACATGGCCTGGTGTCTGTCCTATACCGCCAACGTTGATCCTAACCCCGCGCTGGAGTCATCAAATTAGCAAACGCGTGCTGAGCTCCATACATTGTTAGAGTTCGGCCATTCGAATCACCGCAGTGATTGGACACGAACCAGTACCCAAGTGTCCACCGAGGCATTGCTTTTTATGAGTCAAAGCTAAGCGCTCACGCAGTTCTCATTTCCAGTTTCATGATCAACGCTAAACTGTCGTCAGGCGGGTCGTTTCCATTCCAGAATCACTTCATTAACCTTTGCGAAAGCAAGAGTGAAAGAAACAGTACCCTTTTATTCTGCGCAATTTCACCGCGACCAACATGCTTGTGAATCAGTGGCGGTCCGTGCGAGTGTACTTGGTCCAGACTAAGACCAGCATGCCTTGTGTAGTAATGAATTTTTTAATGTGCGACATCGCTTCATGAACCCCTTAGAAACACTACGTTAGCGATTGTACTGCACTGGCTAAATTACTTATCTACATCCGAGACACAAGACGTCACCTGACGCAGAATATCGTCCGACTTTATAAACATACACACATTGTTTTCTTGGTCTGTGTATGATTTTGTTTACTGCACCACAAGAAATAGGACCAATGAGGCGACACTTTTATGATGTAGTGATGCCATGGCTAAATGCTGCTTATCGCCACAGCGCGACGTCCTTTCACTTTTAATTTTAGAGTGACCACGGCCGACGACAAGACCAATCGCAACCAATTCAGCAGTAAGAACGTGCAACGTAACCTTGTGCACCGCGAGTCCCCAGTTTATACCGAAGAGTCACGCGCCCTCAGTAAAGC